>JARJCN010000102.1:0-148137 GCA_029282135.1 Mycena belliarum | reverse complement strand
TCGAGGAGTGCTGGAGGTGGTGGTCCAGGGTAAAGGGTGATAAGCCCCTAACCTTCAGCCATGATCGACCATGCATAAGTCCGAGAATCAGTGATGTCACGTGACATTGACATGAGTTAGCGAGCGGAGGCAGATTTAGCGAAGTCAAGAGTAATCTTGACTTCGGTGGTCTAAAAATAGAAGTCCGCGATTCGCGAACTGCAAAAACATGAAATCAGGTTGATGATGGTGAAGCAATTGGACAGTCTTCAAAAAGAGCACAAAATCAATAAAAAATTTGGACGTCGAAAGAAGCTATCATTCTTAGACCACTAAATGGGCAACCGAGGACGGTTGATATTTAGTGAGGGGGAGATGATACGACTGGTAGCGGACCAGCCGTGTAATCACGCTTTTTAGCGACTTCTAGCATACGGCTAGAGGACTCCCGTCCGGTGATATACAATTAGAACCAGAGCTGAGCTCCGCGCTGCTGGTTGCGTATTAATGATGCTAGAGGATTCCTATTCTGAGGATCTGTACTTTGACTCGGTTCGCTACCAAATGGGAGCCAGACAAAGACAGTCCTAGAAGAGTAGCGAGCTCCGACAGATAGAGTCAGATCCTAGTGATAGGACGTGGCTTGCCCTGCAGGCTAGATACCATACCCGGAGATATATACCCAAAAGCTCAGACACCCTTTGTGTGGATCATGCATTACCAGGAGACATAGCAGATAGCGAGGTAGCGAAGTCATGTTCGAAGTAGCGAAGTGACCTAGTACCACAATGACGGACATTGGACCAGTTCGCTACACGAAGTACTGTGTTAGCGAACCCTCTGTACCCAGTAGACCAAGTGTCCGGCCTCACCCGGACCATCATGGGATCATGTCGATGTACCGAGAAGTGCGCAAGCACTTTCGCGGGATCTGCACAGTCCAAAAGGGGAATTGATTGTCGATCGCGATTTTCAATATCCTTTCTGGGACTGTGCCGGGCGAACATGTGGGTTCGAAACCAAGCCGGAGGGAGACGTAGAGCTCTGACAGAGCTGTGGGACGTAATCCTAGCGGATTACCGACCAAGCCGGCCTAGTGCGTAGGCCCGGCAGGAGGAAGACGTGTTCGCGAACCCGCGGCATGTCCGCGATATATCCAATATGGCTCGGCTGGTCATTCGCGCTGACTGGCAAGATGCCGAGCCTCACCAAGGACACTATACAGAGGACGCGTGGCCGTTATATTCCGTTCCGAATCCGTTTCATTACTCATTTTCCTTTGTCCTGTTTACTCATATCAGTCTGTCATGTATTTAGCGAAAACCTATAAAATAGCACGTAGAGCACGCATTGCAGTAGTTCATCCTCGCCCCAGGAAATAGCCCATCAGCTAGTTCTGTCCTAAAGGCTTTGGTGTCCTCTGTATCTGCGGAGATTTGTGTACCAAAAACATATCTTTGTCTTGATTCATTAACAATTTCGCGAACTTGAGATTTATCAGTTATAGCTAACTGCTGATTCCTGAGCTTGCAAGGCTTCTGGTGGTACACGCTATTGTCTCGTGGAGGGTCACGGCAGCAGTTCCAGATAAGCACACCTCGTCTCGTGGAGGGTCACGGCGAGAATTCGATAAAGTCCTCAGTTAAGTTGCTAGAGGCAGGCGGCCGTTACTATTGGAACCTGTGCGCGTTTAGCAGCCTGGTCATATTTCGGTTAGTTGGGCTATTGGAACCTGTACGCGTTTAGCAGTCTGGTCGTAGTCGTTGTTCCCTTGCCTGGCCTGGTCAAGCGCCCGTCAGGAAGCCGTTCACGTCCGTGTTAAAGTCGTTGAGACTTGAGCCGGGGAGACTTTCACAACAAAACATCCTTACACCCGAAACCCCTTGTCTGTGTTTTCGTGTGTTCGCGATTGTTCTTCGGTTGGTAGCTACCTGAAGCTATTGTAATCTCGAACTTAGTTCTACCAAAACTTGTCAAGTCGATACTTGTCCCACTTCAATAAAAGAGAGAATTCATCTTATCTGTATACTTCAGAAGGATCCGAACTCAATCTTAGCACTTTGTACTGGTTGTAGTGAGTTGTGTGTGTGTGTGTGGGTTTTGTGTTAGAGTCCGCTCTTCGCGAAGTCACCATTCTGCAGCCCTTACTCAGGTGCACCGTTTCAGCGGATGGCGGCCTACTAGTCGCCAAAGTGCCCCCCATCATTCAGGTGGTGTGCGGTGCCCCCAAACCTGAATGGATGCTGGTAGAACGGCGGCACAGGATCGTTGATCAGTAATATGCGCAAACAGATCCGATTGGGAAAGCGAACGGCATCTCGGCAGACCGAGCATGCGCCCCGCGCCCAATTAGCCGACGTGACGCGGCGGCGACGGGGGACGGGATGATAATCAGCTTCTTTTGATGGATGGTCTGTAGGCGGCTGCACGTCTACAGAGCTGGGGTGATGCATCAGAACGGATGGTCAACTGTCGGCTTTGATCAATCACGACACATCCACAACCAACACATCGTGATGCATCATTTCCCCACATACGCCCAAGGGGGTTCGAAGATAAGATATTTCCTTATATAGGGGGAGGGGGGGGGTCCCCCCCGGCCCCGAAAAAAAAAATCTTACATTTTTACAAAGTTGGTCCTATTGCTTTGAAATGCACAAAAAACACATTGAGAAAAAAAGTGAGAAAATATGTATGGAAAGCTGACCAATTTCAACTTCCAGAAGGTATAGAAATCAATTGGGGGGATGCAATAAGGTTCTAGAGGACTCAAACAAGACTCAAAACATGAAAATACACTATTTTGTGATTTCCTCCAAAAAAGTGCTGCTTGTGAGAATTGAACCGTGTTCCATCACACAGGTCACATGTCCACTATGGCAGTTGACCAGAACCTGGTAGAGAAGTAAGTCTGAGGCCCAGGGCTGTTTGTAGTTGAAGGTAGATGATGTAGTTACAGTCTGTTTGAGCTTTGGTAGCCAACCGTGGCCGCTGAAGACTCAAATCCCAAAAAGGATCGCACGTGATGCTTACCAAGCGCTTACGTAGGGGGGGTCCCTCAAGCCTCTGAAAAAAAAAATGGAAGGTATGTTGAGATTTTCAGTTTTTCGGAACCCCTTGCATACGCCTGCTTAGGAGGTGACCACTGACTAGTACTAACTTCCGGAGAGCCCGGGGATGCGTGGATGCGATTCAGTTGTGTGGAGTCCGGACAAGGTTCTCGATATGCCGCGGCCCAGCAGTTTCTGGAGCGAACACCGGAAACGGGTTTCCTAGTGGAGGGTGGGCGTGGATGAGCACGGGCCGAAGCCGCTTTTTAAGCCAGATTTCCGGAATTGAAGAACGAGGCAGAAGGATCCCTAGGAATTCGTCGTGTGTCGATTGAGTGCCTGGATGTCGCCATTTCGGATTATGTATACACAGGACCTAGTATTTGGGGAGATGACAACAATCAGAATGAAGCCATCAGTTGGAGTGGGAGGGAAGATATAGCCAACAATATCACTTTCGACACCATCCGGCACATTCTACGAGGACGCCTGCTGCTTGGGAAGGAGACGCCATAAGAAGTTGACCCTGGACCTTACTTCTCCCAGAGCGCTGTAGTAGGATGTTTGGTTAGGGCTTCCGTAGCTTAGACATCAGGTCTTGTCATAGCCATCGACGACCATCCGCACGCAGGCTCCTCGCTAGTTCGGAGTAGCACACTCCATTGTGGTGATTGGAGTAGGATTCGTACCTCGCGCAACCTCTGGAGCACCCGACAGCCTCGTCTTGGACCCGTATACCGCGCCGCGCACACACCTCGTGCCCATCCACTACATCCCGCCTCTTCGCACCCAGCTTTCGAAGCCATGTCGAAGGACGATATCGCCGCCATGCTATCCACAGAGGACAGCCGTCTCATCGCAGCACTATGCAACGAGGTGAAATTTCAAAACGACACATCGTGGATGGACTGGATCGAAGGAGACCCACTCGGGAAGTCAATTTCCGACTTGTGGAAGACAGCCGCGGCCATCGGATTCGCGCTAGGGCAGCAGTCTGGACGGATTCGCGACAGGGCCGTCTCGAGGGACCTGGAGGCAGAGCGGGTTTGGGGGTTCAACATTGGCTGGAAACTGTCGTGTGAGCTGCAGAAGTTGCAGGCGAGTCCTGTCCTATCCCCATCCCCACGCTCCCTATCTGTTGCTGCCACACAAACGGACGCTGTGGCTGACCCACCCGCCGCCGCTACCATCGCCGCGCCTGCACATTCACCGGCGCCGTTGGACTGGCCGAGGACGCGGCAACCCTACCCACCATTCCCTTGCGTACCACAACACTGCCGTCGACTCGACGTGACTTTTCCGCCCTGCACACAGGCACCACGCCGCCTTTCGCCAGCTTGCAGCGCCGCCGCCGACGCTCCCCGCGACCTCCGCAGCAGCATCACCCCGTGCATCGACCTCAGCAAAAACCTGCTCACGTGCCAGCACGACGAGTACCGCCAGATGCTCATACGCCAGCGCGACCATCTGCTCATGCGACCGCGCGACGAGGACCACCATCACCTCGCCTGTAAGGGCAACTTCACCAGGAGCACGGGGCGCTGGGCTGGGCAGAAGGGAGATCCTTAGACACTACCTAATACAGGGGCAAGGTAGCTACTCACCTGGGCAGAAGGGAGATCCTTAGAGAACAAGCTAAGGAGCTCCCTGCCCAGGTGTCACATCTTTTACTAGGGCGTGACGCGTGACTGTCAAGAACATGTGACTAGCTAGTTGCACGGGGTCGGACATGTGGCAACGAGGTGGTCATCCGGCGGGAACGGTCGGATGAGAGGATCAAGCCCGGAAGGGGAGGGGAAGTGGTCCGAGTTGGCGGAGAGGTGTGTCGGGCGAAGGCCGGAGGGCCCGGGCGGCCACCGGACCGGAGGTCCGGTTACGTAACATACCTCACAGCCCACACGAGGAGCCCCACGGGAGCGGCCAGGAGGAAGGAGCCCCTGCGGGTCGGAGTTCCGGGCGTGGAACCGGAAGCGGAACCGGGGCCGCGACCGGAGTGTCCGGAGTAACCGCGCAACCGGAGTGACCGGAGCGGCCGCGCGACCGGAACGACCGGAGCGGCTGCGCAACCGGAACGACCGGAGCAACTGCGCAACCGGAACGACTGGAGCGACTGCGTGACCGGAACGACCGCGCGACCGGGGGGGAGCGGGAGTCATCGCAAGCAGGAGCCTAGGGCGCGGGACTGCGGGGCGCGTGGGCCGGAGCAACCGCGGGGCTAGGCGGTCGAAGGGCGGAGCCGGACAACAAGGAGAGGGGACGGAGGAGGCGGGTCGGAAGGGATAGGTGGATGTACGGCAACTCCGAGTTGCCGTGTCTGGCGCGAGCCTATACGGCAGTAGGCCACATCCGGGGGAGAGGTCAACGGCTAGACCGGAAGGAAGGCGGAGGCACCGGTTGCCGAAGCCGGGCACGGGGGAGGGGATGGACGTACCACTGGAGGTGGTGGTATCTGGTGCGAGCCTATACGGCAGTAGACCACGTCCGGTGTAGAGCTGGAGCTCCATGGGGTGCGGGAAGGCACGACTGCCTTCCCGGAGATACCGCTCTCGGGGACGGTGGCAGGGAGGAGGCGGAAGCGGCAAGGGGAAGATGGGGGACTGGGTAGGCGGCATGCGCTGCGTAGGAACCGAGGCTTCCGGGGGACCAACGGAAGCCGATGTACCGGAGCGAGGAGTGGTGTAGGGCGAGGGCGGCTGGAGTCCGGGGCGCAGGACCGTGCGGGGACCGGAACCGTGACTGCGCGGGACCGGGGCTGCGACCGGGGCGACCGGAGCGACCGGAGCGACCGGAGCTACCGGAGCAGCAACCGGGGCAACCGGAACCACGACCGGAGCGACCACACGACCGGAGCGAACATGCGAACGGAGCAACGGTGGGACCGGGGCGGCTGCGTGACCGGAATGGCCAGGATGACCGGAGTGGCTGCGCAACCGGAGCGACCGCGGAACCGGAACGACTGCGGGACCGGAGCGACCGCGCGACCGGGACAACCGCACGACTGGAGCGACCATAATGAGCGCGGGTGACCGCGGGCAACCATGCGGCTGGAGTGCGGGTGTAGGAGCGGCGGTGGACGGTGGTAGGTGACGGTTCCGGGCCTCCGGGTGGGCTGATCCGGAGGCATCCCCTGACATCGCCGTCCAGCTTCATCCATCCCCTTCCGCGCGTCGACTTCACTCCCGCCATCGGGCGGACCGCTTTCCCCGCACCTTCTTGATTGGGACCAAGACCCGCGCCTTCGCGACCTGGCTCAGGCGCTTGCAGCATTAGGATGGGTTAGACCGTAGATCCCACTCAGAGTTTTCGGGTTTCTAGTTCGGTGGGGCGACGAGGACGTCGCACATTTTTTGTTGGGCACATGTAGTAGGATGTTTGGTTAGGGCTTCCGTAGCTTAGACATCAGGTCTTGTCATAGCCATCGACGACCATCCGCACGCAGGCTCCTCGCTAGTTCGGAGTAGCACACTCCAGCGCGACGCGGCTAAGATATTCCTGAGGATTCGCGGCGGGACCCACGAAACGAACCTTGAGCCGAGGTGCAGCAAGATGATCTTCGCATACATCTGACGTTAGAAAACAAGGCCTCCCGTTCGCAGGAGTTTACATAAAGCCATAGGAGCTTGTAGCCCTGGAAATAGGTTTGTTTCTGGGAGCATCATTTGAATCCTGGGCAGTGGGCATTTTCTGGATGAGATGAGGCGGCCGCTGAGGCATTTGAGAGGACTAGAAAGTTTGTAGCAACAGGCTTCTGACTTGTTCAACTGAAACTTGAGCCCTGCATTTGAAACCGTGTGTTGTTGACGAATTGCTTTTTCGATGTGGTCTGCAGAGGCTGTGCCCCAGCGGCCCGTTCAGGTTGGCCACGGGCCGCCGGCTCCGACTTCATCTTCCGGAATGATCCGACCACCGACTTCCTTGACAGACTCCCTCTGAAACCTGGAACCACCGCGTCGATCTCCAAGCCGTTTTTCTTGCTGTCAAGAGGGACCCAAGCCAACCTTATAGAAACACTCGACCCGGGACCGGTCCTCCTGCTCTCAGGAATGGAAACACTTCGATTCGGCAAGCCGTTTTGGTAACTTTTTCGCCGCCGGATGCTGCAAGGCTGGAGACTCTGCTGAAAACGCGTCCTGTGGGTAACGAGCCTCCACCAACAGAGAAAATAGTCCATATGCTGGGCACTTCACCTGGCTGTTGCCGGTCTGCGACGAACGTCATCCTCAGAGCTGACCTCGCGATTATGTAAATTCTAGAAGAAGAAACCCATTCTGCGGCAATCCTCAGCCTGTTGTACCTCAAATCTCGAACCAAGAGAAGGCTTCCTGAGACTATGATAGCTTTCAAGAACTACCCATCGTTTCTGGAAGATACGCTGACCGTCGACTTGAGTCGTCCGAACTTCTTGTACTCGCCCATGTCCTGACTACTTTCCAGACTTTTCCTCCTGGTTCAAGAAAGTGTCGCTCTCGCACTCAGATTTTTCTGGGGGATCGACCATGGCACTGTTCCAACATACCCTCGTTGCAGTTCAACATCTTCTGCGTCGAATGACCGAAATTACGAATGAACGATCCTGCCAAGATCCTGCCCCCCCTGGCAACTTCGAACACGCGACCGTGACTTCATAGTTTAACTACTACTCCACTCATGTGTCGCCGATTCTTGCTGTCGGACTTCCTTGAGCGGCTCGAAGGCACGACCTCCTCGTCGCAATGACTAGTTTCTCGCCTTTAGAAGAATCATGCCGACTCATCTCCGTACTCTGCGTCTGGGGAATTAACTCTGATCGGATCTGCCTCAACCACATAAATAATGGTGTCCTCTGTATTGCTTCCCTGCACCCCCGTCCACTCAGCATGTTGGCGAAAATGTGCACATTGCTTCTGTCTGCCCTGCTTGTCACCGCAGGGTCCCTTGTTGGGCGCGCGCCTCCAAAAGTTATCGAGAGCTGCGTACAGCCTAACACCGTGGCGATGACATTCGTGCGCCGCTCTCGTTTTCTTCTGGTGTATCTTGACTGAGTATCGCCAAGGATGACGGGCCATACATCTATCAGTACTGAGATGATCCGACTCATTGTTATATCCTGACCTGCTCGTGTTTCTAGAACTGTTGTCAGCGACGTTCTCACTAAATACAACGTCACAGGAACCTTCTTTGTTAGTGAGTGGCCACTCCGTCCCATGCTTACTATAAGAAACCGATATGTATTCTTTTAGATGGCGACAACTGTAGCTTTCTCCTGTGATTGGATTCATCATCTCTTACCAAAGGTCCCCAGACGACTGCATTTATGATTCTGACGTGGTAGACCGGCTCCGGTACACGTTCATGGCGAGTTGCTATCGGCAGACGTTCGTCGCGTATTAACATCCCACAGGCTGGCCATCAAATCGCTTCTCACACTTGGTCCCACCCCAATCTGAAAAAGTTGAGCGCGAACAAAAGTACGCCTTTCGAATGAGTGGCTTCCTTCAATGACACTGTAAACTGCAGTCACTGAAGAGATTGTGAGGCTGGATAGTAAGTTGACTGCGTCACTAGTGACTCAATCACCACATAAATAATCATCTTCCTCTTCAGCGGCCTTGTTGGCCATACTCGGAATCCGCACAAATTTCATGCGCCCTCGTATGTCTCTCGCTAATTTACCGATCTGGTCTCAACTTCCTTTCTAGCTTATGGTAATTATAACACACTGGTTCGCCAAACAGCCGCCGACCAGAACAAGACACTTATAACCTGGGATTGGGAGTACGTTGAAGAGTTGATAACATCTTCTCATTGATCCTGACTACCTAAGCTCGGGTGACTCCGTCGGTGAAAGCTACCAAGACAGCGAAACAGATTATGACAAGATTGTCGCCGAGCATCCGACCACTCTGCTTGCTTTGAATCACGAAACGGAAAGTGAGGATATTTCAAATATTTTGACCCTCGCCAACTCATCTGATTCGCTCAGAAAACACGGCGTACGTTTTCCGTCTCTGTTAAAACATATTTCGGTCGTCAACAGACACTCCAGTCATTACTTAGTCGAATATGCGGTCACAAAACTCCTAGATGCAGGTTACAAACTTGTAACCGTTGCTGAATGCTTGGATCTCCCGCTATACGCGTCTCAAGGCCCGTTTGGAACACGCGATGTGAGCATCCAAGTAGTCTCCTCAAACTCCGATTCCCAGTTTTGACCTTCGTTCTCCTTCCAGAGCACTTGGCAGTGTTAGTGGTGCCTAGCAGCTTCAGCCTGAGAGGGGTGATCGAATCTGATCGAACCCAAATAATGACTGCAGTTACAAGGAAATTTGCTTGACCGTCTGCTGTATCTAATTCCTCAAAAATGAACTTTGACGACGTCTCGTAATCTTATAAGTAGCCACTACTTATCGAGCTGGGTACTGAATCAACTTCCAAGGATCATAATCAAGGTTGAAGTTGATTGGCCATCTCGGTTCAGCGAATCCTGATAATATTTTACTGCACAATAGATTACTTCCATAGGTTTAATTACTGGATTTAGCCACCTTCTTCAACGCGACAGACTCCATTTTCTTTGGACAAAATTTCTTAGAAATTTGAATTCGGATTCTCTCAAATGGTCACGTGTACAACAGTGCTGTGCCTCCCGATTTGTCACAGACCTTCAAGTCGAGAATCGCTAAGAGACTTAACAAACTGGGTTAAGACATAACTGCAAGTATATCCTCCTACCTTCCTTCCTACAATAACATTCTTGCATGAAGTAGCGCTTGATGGCAGCCCCGAGTGGCCCCTTGGCCTTTTCCAGCATCGCGGGCGGTATCACTGACGTCGCAGCACAGACGCCGATTGCGATATTGCCAGACCCCCCTGCTTCGCCAGCAGTTCCTGTTCCTGTTTCCTCAGACGCGCCCCCCGCAAAACGTCCGATAGGAAGGCCGAAAGGGAGCAAGAACAAAACTCCTCACATTACACTTGATGGCGATGTACCTGAGAAACGACCAGTGGGACGCCCGCGAGGCAGTGGGAAGAAGCAAACAGAGCCTGGTGCGCCGAGAGTCAAGAGACCCGTAGGCCGTCCCAGAAAAGATGGCCTCCCTGCCGGGGTCTCCTCCTCCAGAGCAGTGAGCATGAGCGCTCCACCGCTCCAGGTGCGTGCGATACCCGTCCATGTTAGTTGGCAGCTGAATACAAGCAGGACTATTATCGTGTAATGAGCCACCAATGGGTGCCATCCTTCCCTGGGAGTATCTCTGCACCGCCGCCGGTCATCGATCCTGCTCTCGATCGCGATGAATGGGCTGAGCTTGCCTTCACGAAACCGGATGATTTTTTGCAGATCCTTCTAGCAGCTCTCGATCCACCGAGCTCCCCTTTCGTTGCAGGACCCTCGGTCGAGGAGGCCTTCCGGTCTCATCTCGGATCTCTTGCGCCTCCGCCCACCTCTACCGCCCCTGCGCAAACTATCCCCTCGCTCTACTCCATCCTCAAGACCTTTTGGCTCCCGTCTTCCCCCAGCTACTTCGCCCTGACCGCCTCTGCGACCTCCGCACGCACGCCCGCTCCTTATCGCTTCCTGTATTGGGACCCCCAGCCGCTCGTCTTTAATGGCATCGCATGCCCCACCTGCTCAGCACCGCTGGCGAACTGCGGCCGCATTCGCTCTGGCCCATTGACCGTGCACGACCTCGCCGGTCCGTTCTTCATCATCGGCTGCCAGTACGAATGCCCTGGCGGGCACAAGTACGCGAGCACGGACGCAGCGGTGCGCTGTGCGCTGCCTGCGGCTCTGGAGTGCGAGTTCCCCGCGCGGCTCGTTGCGGGCGACCTCGGGACTGGGACGCAGGACTGGAACTGGCAGGCGCGCGGCGTGTCGCGCGCTCTGTGGAACCTCGTACTGGGGGCACTGCGCGCGGGCCTTGCGCGGGATGTGATTCTCCGGCTCGTGCGCGACGTACAGCATGGTGTCCGGGAGGTGAAGGAAGAGGAGAGACCGAGTGCGCCGGAGGCCAAGCAGAACGTGCAGGAGCCACAGGGGGACATGGACATGGACGCGGATGCGGAGGCCGACCCCATGCCCACCGACCCAGCGGAGAGTACGGCCCCCATCGACTCGGTGCAGCCGACGCCTGTGTCCGCTGCGCAGGCCTTCAACGACGCATGGACTGCGAACTCAGTCATCAACGGCGGTGCGCCCGGCGCTCAGTTCGGGGATCTGCGCAACAACCCCTACGCGCGCCTCGCTCTCCCGATGTTCCACCCGTCAGGCATGGCCCCGATGATGCCGTACGACGAGTCCCTGCAGCGGAAGCGCCCTTATCCGTTCGGCGAGCCGGATGTCGGTGGCGCAGGAGGTAGCGGCAGCGACAGTGCTAGCGCCGGGGAGCTGGGCGGCACTGCTTCGCCGGGCAAGCCGCGTAACCCGCGCCACTGCTGCAAGTGCGGGTCGCAGAACTGCAAGGGCAAGGGCGGACGCACGTTCTGTACCAGCGCTTGCATGGACTGCGGGAAGTTTACCTGTCGGGGACGGAACAGCCGTCGCCCAGACAAGAGGTGCGATTCCGGGTGGCCAGACGGGCAGGTGGAGGGGGAGCCGCAGCCGCAGCAAGGAATGCCGTTGTCGGGCCCCGAAGCTACCCTTCAGTAACGGACTCATTTTCAGACTATCCTTTATTTTTCAAATACTTACCGACTTCGCCCCCACTGTACTCGTGGCAAAACGCTCAAAACCCTGTTATATCAAATGCCATTCTTTCGCTCTCTGCCCTCAACGGCGATCCTGGTCTGAGAACAGCGTCGATAGTCGGGGCCGCGACGAGTGGATGTCGTCGCGTCGAGGTCTCCCTTTGATTTTGCGAGCAAACTCAGTGCAGAGTATCTGCTTGATTCAAGAAGCATTCCGTCACAAGTTTGACGTTCGTTTGAGCTCTGCAGAAACAGGCAGAAACTGCATGTATCCGACTCCAAGTGGCATCGGCAAGGCTGGAAACAGTGTGCCTATGTTGACCGACTCGCAAGGCGGCAAGGGAAACAAATAAGAGGAACCAGGGAAGAACGCCTCCGACAGTCCGACTGTCTTCAGCAAAGATTGGGCAAAGGTGGACGACAAGAGAAGACAGCCTGGGAACTTCAAGGAAAAGGAAACACGGAAGAAACGCGATCACGTGCCACCAAGTTCCGAGACGCGCATTATTTCACGAAGATTGTCCAGTATTCATCTTGCTCTCAGTGACGCCCATCCTCTCATTCCATATGTAGGGTCTAGGCCAAGGTGTTTCTACTTGCAGTTTTGAACGCGTTTACATCGCGCGGAGTAGTAAATCTCTCGGCCACTGGCTTCTGCCAGAAATCTATCATCCACATAACCTTTAGCCTTCAGCTTCGATACCAGCAGCGTCCAGGGTCACCGTCATTCATGTCAAGTGTCTAGAAACGAAGTACACGTATGTTACAGTACAAAAACACGCAAGAGTACATTCATCTTCGATTTACAACCTCCCCAGACGATATTCTCAGTTCGGCATCTCTAAAACGACGCGGCCGGCCACTGAGCCCTTTGTCATGCCCTCGTACACACTGTTAAATGAGAAAATTAGAACTGTGAGTAGTTGTGCGAGGTCAGGCAACGCACGAGGCGAGAGAAGACAGGTCCTTCGTGACATATTTGCAGGACACTTGGCCGCGGGCGGCGATCGCAAGCGCCTCAACGGCGTCCTGCCGGTTTCCGACGTACGAGCCGAGAATGCTGATGCTCTGAGCCGAAGACAACATGAGCCCGGAAATGCGGTAGTGGCGCTGAGACGCACCTTGAACACGGTGAAAAATATCGATGCCTCGAGGTTCGCTTTCCCGGGGAGCCCTACGGCCATGAGGGTTCCGCCGGCCCGCAGGTATTCTATGGCTTGTTTGTATCCGGAGCTCTGCAGTATAATAAGTAAATGTTGTGTCAAGGTGCAACAAACGCACGCTAGCAGCGGTGACCAGGGCCGAATGTGCGCCGAGGCCATCTGTGAGAGCCTTGATGTCTCCAACGATGTCCTTGGTCTCCATGAAGTCGATCCACTTTTCGGCGCCGAGGTCGAGACACATTTTCTTCTTGTCAGCTCCAGTGTCTGCAAAACACTCAGGATGATGAGGAGCATGACGAAAATTGACTACTCACCAACTGCGATGACCCGTAGGCCGGCGACCTTGGCATATTGGACGGCTGTCCAGGCATGAGGTGTATCCTGCGTGCTTGATTTTCTTGGGACGTACCGAGATGGCCGAGCCCACCACCAGCGCCGGGAAGAACAATCCAGTCCCCGGGGCTAGTTTTGCTGTACTTTATCGCGCGGTACACGGTAACACCCTAGCCGACTCGTTAGTCATTGCGAATGTAGCATATAAACAAGTAGACGCACGGCACAGAGGATCGACGCTGCAGCCTTGCTGTCGAATCCCTCCGGAATTGGAGTAACATGGTTGACAAAAGAGACCTGTACATTGCGGTAAGTATAAACGAAAAAGTTGCGCAGCGAAGGACGCATACGGCGTATTGTTGGAACGTGCCATCAACCGTGAAACCGCTCAGCTTCGCGTCCGAACAATCTACAAGGCATGAAGATCAGAAACAAATTGAGGCTTGCAATACGTACTTTGTTCGCGCCCCTTGCGGCATTGCTCGCAGTTCATGCAGCTGACCCGATGTTGAGCAGAGGCACGATAATGTTCGCGATAACGACTTACGAGTCTGCAAGCCACTTGATGCCTACGCGGTCACCGACCTTGACGGGCGAGTGACTGGTGTTGTCGCCGATGGCAACGATCTCCCCAACGCCCTCATGGCCGCCAACGAGTGGTGTCTTTGCGGGAACCGGCCAGTCGCCGAGTGCGGCATGCAGGTCGGTATGACAGACCTGGGATATAATTAGCGTTACGCAACATGATAGGACGAAGAATCGGCGATTACCCCTGTGCACGCGAGCTTGATGAGACATTCGCCCGGGGCAAGTTCCTTTTGCTGCTTGACCGGATGGTCCTTGCGTATTTCGATTTCCGCGCCGCCGGTTGGGACGACAGCCGCAGTTTGGGTCTTGGGGATGGAGGAAGACATGAAAGATGAGGATCAAGACGTCTTCAAGGTGATGGTTATATACCCAGTCCGCTATGACCATGTGGAACAATCCGGAATCCTATACCCCTGTATTCCGATGACGCGGACCCCCGTGACGATCTCGACTGGCGGTCCAGACTTTTTCGAGACCATTCCGGGGCTTCCGACGAGTAATCTGGTGATACCATTGGTCATCGGCCCTCTGAATTTCTTTGTGGGGCCAAGTCAGACCAAGTCACAAGGTGAAAACTAGAAGAATGACAGAAAAGAAACCGGGAGAAACCGGGTAAACAGGTTAGACAAAGCTGCAAGGAGGGCCTGAGGCGCTGCTTCCTGACAACCTACTCGATTGCCAGGGTCGACACAGAATCTGACCTATACTCAGAGGTCTGATGTATTGAGGGGAGCAGCCGAGTTCTCGTCGAACGAGGCTCGGACGCGATTGTTCGAGACTATAATGAATCATCATTGAAACTGTCAAACTGCAATCACCGACTTCTTTACTTCCTTGCTTCATCAAGATCAACATCGAGATCCTTCTCCTTCTCGTCGTCGTGGCTGTGTTCCTCGTCCGACAGGACGCCCGCCGTCGCAGCACGGTCGCGGCGCTCATCCCTATCCGCGAATAGCTTGATGATGACTATCTCGGCTCATTAGCGACCAACTGAAGGGAGGCATTTTTGGAACGTACCAATCACAATGAGAGCGGCGATGAGCAAGCCAAACGTTCCAGGGAATCCCTTGCCTGAGCATTTATGAGTACACGCCACAGAAAGTCACGCGGGTAACTTTACGGAAGGTCGGGGCCTCGACTCTACGTGGACCGAGATTCATATACATCTTTACAGAGGTGTCCAATGAAACTCACTGAGGGAATATGACGATCGGCAGGAAAGCAGCCACCGCGTACTGGAAACCGTTCTGGGTTGAGGTGAGTTGCGGGAGCATGGCAGACAAGCAAAAGGCATACCATACTCGACACAACTAGAGCACGTTCTGTTGATTTCAGCACTGGATAGCATTTCATGGGTCTACAATTGAACACACCTTCGTTATCTGCAAGGTAATCATGAATAAAAAATCTAGAGCCTCCATTTGTTAGAAGTGACTAACCGGCTTTACAGATTTCATTCGCCCAGGTATAGAAGACTGCCGTCATCAGCTGGACGCCACCAGTCAAGAACGCGAATTCCTGGTGGGAGTCAGGATGGCCCTCGCTAGCTGGGTAAAACGGACCTTCAGCTTGACCGACGGGGGCCATACTGCTAGAATCCTTCCAGATGATTGTGTTAGATGCAAGATATGATGCTACTAGTATCGTATGACCAACCCGTTCGGAATCAACCCGTACGCCAGCGGGACGAAGACCCAGATGAACCTACTCCCTGTAAGGTCGGAAAGGAATCCCCACTGCAATATCGGTTAGCACAGAGTGTCGTGCTTGAAGAGGAACGAACCATGAATATGCAGACGATATTGATGAGCGCGCCGCAGCTCGGAATCACATTCCTCGACGAGACACTGAAGTTCTCGGACTCTGATCGCGATGTCAGGACACTCAGGGAAAGCGAAAGTAGAAAGGACGTACTCAGCCAGATACCGAAGTATCCTGTCGCTTGGCAGGACGAGCCGTAAAGGACGTATCCGAGCACGAACCAGTACCAGTCTGCGGCAGGGTCAGCATCGCAAACCATCGGTTGCCGCCACTTTATACATACGCCACTGGGAAAACGTTCGCTTGAGCAGCGCCATGTCTACCTTCCCTGTCGGCTGTCCCTTCCCATTCCGGATAGCTCGATCCAAGGCGAACTTAATTTCTTCGTCGGAGAGATACCACACCTTGGAATTTGAGGGCAGATCCGGGAGGACGAAAAGGAGAAGGATGCCGCATGGGATGGTCATGCAGCCACAGATGATGTAGAGCCATCTGGAACAGTGTAAGATTGGAAAAACTAGAATGAGATCATTGGGAAGCTGCCCACCTCCATCCCGCGAGCCCCGCATGACCGTCGAGGTTCTTATAGATCGCGGCTTGGAGGTAGCCTGACATGGCTGTTCCGACAGAGCCGGTGAGGTGAAATATAGCGAGCTGAGGCGGGATCATTCGCGGGATCAGATACCTTGAAAACCTGCGCACCCGCTTAGCCAGCTCTGTCTTCGTGTACCTGGTGAGACTGATTAAAAATCATCCTAAAACGACAGTTATGAAGTTGGCACCAGCTTCCCATGAGATAGAGCAGGCAGCTAGCGCTCAACGATGAGTTCAAGGACGTGCATCATGTCGACCGGACGTACGGAAAGAACCCAGACTCGAATAGACCGACCATAAACCTGAACAGATACATCTGTTGCTGTCGAGGGATATATTAGATACATTCGCCAGGGCACAAGCAGGACTCACTGAATTCTTCGCTCCGGCTTGTGCAAATGTCCAGACACCCCATCCGATTTCGCAAAACGCAAGATAGTACTAGGAGCCTCGAGTCAATAGGAGGAGAGGCGTGGAGGAGAGCGCGCACGGAGGGGCGGATCTTCTGGATGATCATCGTTGACGGGACCTGCATGATCGCATACTACGAAGGATATTAGATGAGTTCAGCGAGGATTAGCGAGACGTACCGCGATTGTGTAGCATGTACCCATGCTGCGTCTTTTTTTCAGCGACATGGTCAAACACTCCTCCTTAACATGGCAAACTCACTAGGTGTATTCATTGCCGTTTATGCTCAGATCTTCCTTCATTCCCGAGATATCTATAACGATTGTTAATTTGGATTCGGCGGCGTAAGTCTGGAGAACTCGCATGCATTTGTTAAGTTGTTCTGGCTGACAGGTGCTGTTAGTTTCAGCAAGGGGTGAGATACGAGGGACTCACTCGAGGTATTTCAAGAAAAAACCCAAGCAAGAAACGACGAGAATGCCAAAATCAAGCTTCCGGATGAGGGCTCGCTCCTCAGGAGACTTCAAGTGGCCATCGGAGTCCCAGATGAACGACCTGAGCTGAGAAAAATTGGAAACTTCCTGATCCTACAGTCATACAAGACTGACCTTGGGCCAAAAACCAGGAGAGGCCATGGAGTCTGGAAGAGCGATATGCACCGCGCACTATCTTCTTTGGCTAGCTGCTATCGCGGTATCTTTCCGACATATCGCGTGCCAAGAAGCATTGGCTCGAAAGATAACCATGCCCGGGCCGTGCACTTTGCAGGGGACTTGGAGTCGGCGACAAGATGACAAAGTTCGCAGTTCCAAACGATTTGGGTCCGCAGTTGGGTCCGCAGGGACTCGAGAGCAAGAAGTAAGATGAGAGACGAGAGTTTGCTGCCAGCAAGTTGCCATCGACGTTTGGTCAACGTCGCTGACCAAGTTGTCGCTGACCAAACCCGAGCTTATCTTCAAGAATGTCACCCGACTTTCACCGCTCCTCCCGCCACTATGGTGCTCGTAGCATGCGCACAGATGTGCTCCACGGACAGCGTGGCCCACAACCTCGCAATGTCGGTCAAGTTGGCGCGCGAAGCCGCCGCTGCAGGCGCAAAAGCACTGTTTCTTCCTGAGGCGTCTGACTACATCGTGAACGACGCGCACGAGGGCTACCTGCGTGCCCAGCCCCTCAAGACACATACCTACACCTTGGGACTGCAAGCAGTGGCCAAGGAGCTCGGGATATTCATCAACGCGGGGATCCACGAGCGCCCCAGCCCAGGCGAGCCCAACCCTGAGGAGCCGGGCAGCGAGCGGGTCTACAATACGCATGTGTGCATCGGGCCCGACGGCGCGGTCCGCTCGGTCTACCGCAAGGTGTGTTTCCTGTTCTCGTCCGACTTTTGCTGAGGAGCGCCACAGCTCCACCTATTCGACATCCAGCTGAAGGACGCAGCGCAGGAGATCCCGGGAGAGAAGCCCCCGCGGACGGGGGAGCACCGCAAAATCATCCCTGGCACCGTGATCGTCGACCCCGTGGACATGGGCGCCATTGGGCGGGTCGGGCTCGAGATCTGCTACGACATACGGTGCGCCTTCTTTCCTTCAAGCTCGGGCGCATTGCCTACTTCTCGAGGGCAGGTTTCCCGAGCAACACATCATCCTGCGCCGTAAGGGCGCAGACACCATCGCTATCCCGTCCGCGTTCACCGTCCCGACCGGTCGAGCGCACTGGCGCACGCTCGTGCGCTCCGTGGCCATCAACTATCAGGTCTACGTCATCGCCGCGGCGCAGGCCGGTGCGCACTCGCCGCTGCGCTCGTCGTGGGGCGAGGCCCTGATCTTCGACCCGTGGGGCGTCGAGCTCGGCCGCCTGCCCTCCATCGACGAGACCGCGGACCCGACGCAGCCGATGCCCCCCCAGTTCCTCCTTGTGGACGTCGATCTCGCGAGGGTCGGGTACGTATCTCTCTCCCTTTGCTTGATGTGCGCTGACGCATTGTTCCCAGGAGCGTCCGCGAACAGATTCCGCTCGCGATCCAGAAGCGCGAGGACGTCTATGGGGTGGTCGGCGCCAACACCCCCACCCGCCATTCGGTCGTCTTCCCCACCACGGAGCCGCAGCAGCTCAGTACTTGGCAGCGCATGTGGAGGGGCGTGTGGAGCCTGCTGGGGTACGGCAGCATCCAGCTCCCCAGCTCTTCGTATACCGAGTGTAAGTAGGATACCACAATCCATCTCCTTGAGCTCTTCCCGCCTTTGTCGAACCTCCGTTCTTGTCGATGCTGAGCTCTCCACAAGATGGCAAGGCAGTCCCCAAACCATGCCATTCAGATCGCTCAGCATCGCTGTTCGGTGCTTCCGGTCTTCGGCTTCGGGCTCTACGTCCACCCCGGTATCTCAGCCCGGCCTTTCCACACGTCTGGAGCAAGAGCCCGAAAAGCCGTTTATGGATACATCTGGCATCGATGAGCGCATTGCTCGCCGCACCCCGGGCATTCCTTCCAAGCGCCAGGGATGAAACGTGTGTAAAATACCAGCGTGCATGCGACGGAGTCCGGTACTTACCGCGCTGAAAATACTGTTGCGCTGCAAAAGGATTCTACGAAGTAGTCCTCCACGCTCTGTGCCAACCAGGCCAACAATGGACAGTCTGGAGCGTTTGTTGTAACAAAAATGAACTCAGATTCAGTCACTGTCAATGGAAATAAAATATACAAATCCGATGCGTGTGTTCGTGCGCTTCATAGATCCGAGAGTCGCCAGCTCCGGCCCCGCGACAAGGGAGCACGATGGGTTTCGAGCCCGCGCCGGAGACATAACTACGAAGAAGGGCGCCGCGGCAATCCTCCCGCAAGTGCTCCCCGTGCAGGCTGCAAAAAGAAGGGTATGAGCGAGCGAGAACAGGAAAAGGCGGGAAGGAAGCAAAGTACTCGAGGGATGCTGATTCCAAGCAGGCTACCGACGGGTTCAGCACCGACGGTCTAGGAAGCGGTGGCCGCCACGCGGAATCCCGACGAGCCTTCCGAAGCCTGTTCCCGAACGTCAAAGGCATGGTACCGACCCTACACCTGATGATTGCGCGTGTGCTACCAGAGTAATCTTGAGCAGCCGCGCCTATGCCCGGCAAACTACGGTCGATGGCGTCGGGGAGACGTTGATGTGGCGATGTGGCTAGAAGGAGAAGATAAGCAGCGCACAGGACGACGGAGTTAAGGGGGAAACCAGTGATTTGGGGTGAAGAGAGTATGGAAGCGATGCTGCACCGCCGCTTATTTTGAACAATGCTCTTTTTCTTTTGCCTATTTCGGCCACGAGACGAAGTGGTCGCCAATCAGGCCGCGAAATGATGTTTTCCACGCTGTCTCTCAGGCTCTTCCTCTCGACGTCCATCATCGACGATTCACCGTTTCTCTACTTCGCTCCAGGAGTCCATTCGAGTGTTCAACGTTCAACGTTCCACGTTCAATTCCCATTGTCACCTAGTACCCTGCAAGGTCGCAGCGCCTTTCCTTGATGACGGCGTGGACATGGCAGCGCTGTACGCGGTGCCTGTTTTTCTCCTTCTGTTGACCAGTAGCGCTCATGTCAAGAGCAGGTCGTAGCGAACACAGCAGATCCGCGAGATGGTCTTAGCCTTTACCTTCCACTTGCAAATGGTGCATTGACCCTTTCCCAATATTCCCCCTCCGTCAACTATGGGCGTATACCGTCCACCGCAGCAACCATTCATCCTGAGCGCAGATATGTCCCAAGTTTCACCGGACGACAGCGCGCGAACGCGTAGAGCGAGGGCGCAGGCAGCCGCGGTGCGTTCATCTTCTACCACTCAAGTCTTGAACCAAGCCGGCTCTCATAGACCTCTTGCACCCGCCCAATCAACGACATCTGTGTGTCTCCAACAAACGCGACGACGCCTCCCGTCGCCGCGAATTATCGCGACCCATCGATTTGCTTTGCTCCGTCCCCCTGCTGCTTAGCCGCATTAACTTGGAACACAGGAGATATGTGCAAGAGCGGAAGGTGCGACCCCTTTCTTGTCCTTTACCTATCCTCATTGACGAGCGATTTCGAAGCCGAGTGTAGGCAAACCGAAGGCTCACAACCATTGACCGTTCCTCTCGCCCACGACGTTCCGGACTTCGTGAAACGGAGTCAAATTTGCTGTTCTTAGTTGTCTCAACGGGCCCCGCACCTCCAAGCTTAGAGGCACGTCTCAAGTAGCTCTGGACTCCGCCCCTTCAGCACTCTTGCGAATCGCCCGCTGCTGCCTAAATGATCTGAACCGTTTGGCTGCAGCATCGAGGTGATGGCTTTTTCATACTCGTTTGAGCTGTGGCACTTTGGAATGTCGGTCTCAGCAGTCAAACCTGCATATGCGCTCGCCTGAGAAGTTCCGTCGCGACTTCCTGGTCCGCAAGACCTCGTCATTCACGTCGATGCCAAGGTGTTCTTTTTCAGATCTTTTATAACCTGCGATGCACCTGGATATGTTGCGTGCGGATTTTCTCTTACTGATGCATTTTCATTCAGCTTTTGACTTCGAGCTCAGGCCCATGACACGGACGGTGTTCGTCGCAGCAAGAGCCTAGGATGGGAAACCCCTATTGAGCGCTAGTAGCTCGTTGAGGGCGCATTCATGTCGCAGATTCCACGGCAGGAGCAGTGATGCGGTGACTGTCCGTCTCAGCAACTCAAGGTCGGCGCCGCATTGCATGCCTTCGACATGAGACGCTTACCGCATTCGTGAAAGCCGTCACCGCATACTAAACACACCGACAGAACTGTCCTCGGTCTTCCAAGCAACAGGTCTGCTGAAGCCGTTGCTTGTTTGTGGACGACGGCAGGTTTGCGACCAGCGCATCGGGTGGAGAGAGAGCTGTCGGAGGGGGTGCACGCAGGACTGATCACTAGGGGCGCATCCGTGGCGGCGGTCAATGATGTGCTGTGTTCAGGACATGCCGGTTTTCCGCTGCACAACTCAATGCGGAGTGGGCATTCGGTGAGCCTTCCGTTTGGGTAGTGTGAGCTCGGCTTAACCGCAATGACCCGAATGCATCAGCGCAGCCCAGAAAGCGGGTAGACTGACTTGGTGTGTTCTTTGCTGCCTTGGGTCCCGCAGCAACGGCTAACGGATCTGTGAAGGGTTGTCGGCACTTCGGTCACAAGCTGTGGACGCACCCAGGTGGTCCAGTCGCGAGCGTTGGTGTAGATGGGGGGAGAGGAGAGGATGGTCCGTCGGATCAACTACCCCTAAGTTTCACTCCTCGATGCGCTGATAAATATGTTCCAGGCCCAATCCGTTCTAGACCCGAGCCACCGGTGGACCCGTACATGGGGCTCTACTACCGCCAGGACCGCAATCGATATGGCGCCTCCCGTCTGGGCCTCCGGAAGAACGTGCTTTAGCGTCGAGGGAAAATCAAGTCTTCTTCCAGTATGCAGAAAAGCTGGTACACAATACCCACTGTTGAATACTGCCAGCCTGGCTTGGTCTTGCAGATTCTCGTGGCCGCCCTTAGAGCCCTCAGCGCGGTACTCGCCAAGCTCCAACACTCGGACACCATGCCAATACCACCAAACGGGGCGGTGTTATTCTCCTCTTGAGGCGCACGGCGCTGCAGCTCGGGCGTTTATATAGTGCAAATACGTGGCGGTGAGTGTGTGAGTACTGTGATGCGAGACGGCGGGGCCAATCGCCGAAAGGTCAAGCGCTCAAGTGCTCAAGCTCAGCGTCGCTCGCTGAGATTTATTGTATACTCGTCGAGCGTAAACTTCAAAAGTGGTGGAACATTGTATATATTAGCGCTGTCACGAGGACTTACGACTGCAACGAGGCTCTCTCCACGCTGCGGAGGTACTTAGATGGGAGAAGGAACTCGCAGCGCCTCGTACCTGTCCCTGAGGATTGCGAGATGAACCATATCCGTCATGCTGTCGGTGTACGCTCTGCAGCAGCACAAGCCCGACGCCCTTAGCGACCACGCTTTGCGAGGCCCATTGGCGTTCGGTGCAAGGGCCCGGGATGGAGGTGGGGAGTAATGCCCGTATTAATCTCCTCGATTCAGAGGCTCCGGAGAGTGATCGTCAAAGCTGAAGTGGTCAAAATGTCCAACTACGGAAAAAGGAGTCGAGCTAAGCGCATGATGAAATACTGCTCCATGATGAAGTGTCCTGTAAGAGATTTGAATAACAATGAACTTAGCCCATGATTTGATCGTATGCTAACCGTGTGTCCAATGACTGCGCCGACGAGTGCTCGTTGTTCGGCCGTAGCCTGAGCGGGATTTTGTAAAATCCATTGAATGCGCTGCACAGTCCAACTTCCACCAGCCGACATGGTGATATGAGTCACTAGCCCGGTCGTCTGGTTGAGTGCGAAGGGTAACGCGGTAGTACCGGCGACGTGTGCAAGCGGGATAATGGTTGGCCAGCTCATGGTCATCCCACGAGTTCGAGCGAAGTTCGAGGCCTGAGCGGGAGACCGGGATATCAGGTTCAGGTAGCACCAGCCACCCGTTTTGGCCTGGAACATTCCAACGTCGTCCCAGTCCCTGAAACGCTTCCGTCCCACCATCCACTGGTACAGTCGTTCGTAATAGCCGGGCCATCCGACGAGGGTGTATACATTATCCGGAGGGTTTGGAGCCGGGCTCGAAGGGCCTTCTAGCCATGCCCCGACGACAGAATCGGGGTCGAGGCGATGCAGAAGTTCATGAGCGGTGTAGGTCGGCACATTCTTTGATGTGGAAATCCACGCGTGGACGACACCGGTATCGTCATGATATTCGAAGCGTCGAGTGGGGTGAAGTTTCGGTCGTGCGAGAAGATACTGCAGCGAGACCACGGGCGAGTCAAGTTCGAGCCCTTCCAAGTCGTCTTCCGCGAGAAAGAGACGCCAGCAGAAGTCGGGTTCCATACTGAAGTTGCGGGGACGTGACACGTTGGGCTGGTAGGCCACTGCACGGAGAAAAAGGCGAAGGAGCTGAGAGAGCATGCTGGTTGCACGTTGCGCGTAGCACGCAAGTAGCAAGTTGTAAGCTTAGCAAGTCCACTTGAAGTTGCAGGCTCAGTCAGGCTCAGTCACACCACGCGGCTAACACGTGGCCACGTGGACATCGGGTACTATCTGAGTCGGCCGAAACTCTCCACCGCGGCATTGCGCTGCGGCGCAAACGACTTCGAGTCTTTGACGTGACGGTCTGCAGCTCAGCTCTAGCATCTTGGTCACCTGTTGAGCGCTGAGCTCTCCTCTCGGAGATGATACGGAGGCGCTACACACGATCAGGTATTTCTTCTCGATCCTGAATCTGTCGGATCCGCACCGGGCTCCTGGCACTGAAACGATTTTAGTAGAGCTTGGTAAACTGGCCCACTCTGGCCCACCTGGGTGGAGTCTGAAGATAAGTGGTCCATTGGATATTCGGCTGTGTTCCCGGATCCTCATTCTTACCGTCAGATTCTGAGAGGTTTTGGATGGCCGATTCAGAGGCCCGGGCCTGAACAGTGCCAGTGTGCAGCTGCACTATTACCTTCTAAACCACTCCAGGGATGGCGGCCTCCGTGTTTCTCATAAGTCTAAGGAGACCAGAAACTTTTGCTGGTAACAGGACCTCAAGGCCTCAAGGGAGGGTCCATCCTACCTCAATCTCAGGCTGGATCCCCGCCCGAGCTTCGCTTGGTCCCACCGTCATGGCGGGAGAGAGGTACGTACATTGGGAACGAACTCCTTTAGCCTCTGCATGTTAACGCGGCTTGACTTTGACGCAATCCACCTGGCATTCAGCAGTCTAGACCAAGAATCGATATGCATCGTTTCGGGGTCATCAAAAACGACCTACATTGTATCCTCCGCTCGATGTCACCGTCAAGCATTCCGGACGGAACGATTCTATGTTCGATGTAGCCTGTAGGTGTTGCCTGTGGGGTTGACGGGTCAGACGTGATGACAAGTCTTACAGCGTTGCGAGGGGCCCAAGGACTGGAGCCGGAACCCTGGCCAGAAATCTATGGAGCTGCTTCTAGCTGCGTCCGCCCTTCTTTGGATAGGCGGACGGAGCTGGCGCGAGGCTTTCGCATGGTGTTCGGCGAAGGTGGTGGAGGAGGGCAAGATATGGAAACCCGGGCTTGGTCGGCATCCCGGCGGACCGACGGTGATCATTTCAAATGCCAACGCCCTGTCCCACATGGTAGCTTACCTGCAGGATATACAAACAATATCTACGTTGAACGTCATGATCCTGTAGCTTAACGGCTATTACAACCCTTCACGATTTAGGACTGTTCTCAATTGGTCTCGGGTTCGAATCTCCCTGAAGCCTAGGTTTTTGTGTCTTCGTTTAACCCCGCTTGAGCCTGCTTAGACACGGTTTAAACCGTTCCCGCCGATTAATTAATCCGAGGGTTAAACCTGTTATTCTGTCTCAACGGGCTCGGATTAAGCAAAGCAGCTAGGGTTACTGGCCACTTGACTCTTCCCGCCTCATTCAACACCTCTTTGCCCGCCTCTCTGCCGCATCTGGACTCCCACGAGGCACGCCGCGTGAGGCGCATCACCGGAGAATTCCGGAGCAACGGCCAACGGGCGGATTCTTGAGCAGACCTCGGAGCAGAACTTGGAGCAGACACGATGCTGAAACTGAAAACTGGACGAGTATCTATAGGTAGTTATTCGGAACCCCCGGACTGGACGGTATCGTTAACGCATCTGTGTTGGTGCGGCAGAGGTCTGAGGATGCATATACCCACGGTTTCTTGGCGCGTGGCATCGATGATTATGCCATCTTCAAGCGGAGGTCTCTGCCCTGACTCAGCCCGATGTCGGACTGCAGGAACCACCCTTGAACAATGCTCTCTCCCACACGAACTCGCTCGGACTTTCTGGGATCCTGGCAGGCAAGTGCGAACCTGGGAGCCCACTGGACTGAATCCTAATTCAGAGGTGTCGGTCCTGACCCAAGTGATTAGCTCTTGAACTGTCTTGGGACACAATAATGCGTGTGCTTTCGCAGCTGGCGCTCGTGTTACCCAACCGATAACGAGAGCTTCCTACTGGAGCGCCCTTAGATGCCGCTTTCTCGAGACTGCAACGGTACGCCGACTCGTGACAAGACAACCGTTCTATTATCCTATAAAGCACTCATATCCCTCAGGCGTGTCCCGCTCCCCTTGTCTCCCGGCTTACTTCCTATGTTGATAAGCATCGGCGGGGCACTGGTTGGTAGGCAAACCTTTATAACAATCGCTGGGCCGCCGACCGGGCTGGATTTGAATTCTGCATTGCCAACTGAACCTAGACGCTAGAAGCCATGAAACAAGCTAGCGACCACGAAAACTCGAGATCACGGTGCGCGAGGATACTGAGCTGTACGATCTCTACTGACACTGCTCGGACTTAGACTCCACAGCCAATGCATAATATACTTAGTTGTTTACCCTAACGACTTGCATTGGACTTGCATCTTGCCGTACCTGATCCTGGGCGGCAGGATCGAGAACGATGATTCAAACGTGCCGGTGCTGCCCGGTTGCGCATTGATTCTGGTCTATGTCGGGGACAACGGCCGCGCGACACTCGCGCGACCTTGCATTTGGTAATATATATTCTGATTCAAAGGGCCCAGGTGCTGCTATCGTCTACCCTGCCGCGCTCATGTCCGTCGTCGAATTCGGTACCACGCTCGGTGAGGTGCTGCGCACCGTACCTCCCCTTCTACTAAACCAGATTTTTTGTTGAGCAGGTGCGTTCGAAGTCGGCGTGCTCATCTCATACGTGCTCTTCGGAGTCACCACGCTTCAAACGTACATCTACTTCACGCGCTTCGCGGACGACCGCCGGGCGCTCAAATATCTGGTACGTCGGATTCCGGAACACAACTTTTTGGCACAAAATAACGCTTTACCTTCGGAGGTGGCCGTTGTCTGGTCCGTGCACCCTGCCTGCCCCGCCATCCTCAACTTGCTCATAGTCTGCGTGGATGATGGCAGGGTCCTCGAACTAGCGCACACGGTCTGTGTGGGCCAGGCGCTGTACGCGATGACGGTGACGTACTACGGGCACCCCGACCACCTCGTCCGCGCCCCCGCCTCCCTCGCCGTCGCCATGATATTAGCGTCGTTCGTCGCACCCTGTGGTGCGTCCCCCCTAAACGCACCCATCCCCCACTAACACTACACACACCTTCCACCCCGGGCAGTACAAAGCTTCTTCGCGCACCGCATCTACCGCCTCTCCTCCGGCAGGTACCGGTGGCCCATTCCCGTGCTCTGCTGGGTGCTCTCGTTCGTGCGCCTCGGGGCGACCGTCGCCACTTCGGTCGAGGCGTACGAGAGCGCCAGCATTGCGGATTTCGAGGAGAGTTGGGCGGGGCTCGTGCTAAGCGTGTGGGTCGTGGGCGCGGTGAACGACGTGCTCATCGCGGGGACGCTGGTGTGGCTGTTCGCGCGCCGGCGAAGCGAGGAACTGCCGAAGCGGTGAATTTGACTTGGCTGATACTGCAGTACTGCGTGAGCCGTTGACCGTGATGTTTGATGCCTAGGACTCGGAGTCTGAGAATGGTGGATAAGCTCATCGTGTGGACCTTAGGTCCGTTCCGCTGCTTTCCGAGTCAACGTTGAACAAACTGATTTGTTATGAAAATTCGATTAGAAACGGGCGTCATGACAAGGTACGACTTTATCCAACCCATCGACTCTCCTCACTAAGCGCTCCGCGTAGTATCGCGGCTGTCCTGACGATGATTTGTGTAAGTGCCTCTGTCTCAAAGCAAAAAAAAACTGACTCAGACCTTGTCACCTGGTGTGAATTCCCACAGTTCCTTACTCTCAAGACGAACTGTGCGTCCCCAGGTCTCGCCTTTTTAAAAGAGCAGGAAGTTGATGATTAGTTCAGATGTATGGCTCGCCTGGTGTGTCGTGACAATGAGACGTAAGGCGTCCCTCCTCCATCACCTTCCCCTTCCCCTTGCCGAGTCTTCTTTACACAGTATTCTCCAATGCTCTCTTGGCCAGGTACTGCTCGTGAATTCTCCCAGCGACATCCCGAGGCTGAAGCACACACATCACTCTAGCCTCAACTCACGCGTAACCCTCCGTGCGATGACGGAGGGGGGGCACATCCCGTCTAGTCTGCGTTTCTCGATTGCAGTACGTGTTCAAGATACAACGCAGAAATACTCAATGCATATGGTGCCATAGTTTGTAGAGGGCCCGGTCGCAGCCGATGTTGAAGCGCAGAGCAAAGTTTCGTCTGTGTAGCTCTTATTTAACTGAAGGGATCGGTTCCAGTACAGAGCCGTAATCTATTTTTAATGTAGGCCTGATCTGCTGAGCAGGATGATTCCAGCTGTATCTAAAGTATTTACTTGGCTCGAGATGTAAGTACTAACACGAGCCTACCGAAGTCTCGGAGGGTGCTTTGAGCGATCCACAGAGCGCCCTGAATTTAACTTCACCTCTTGTAGACCGGCCTTGGTATATCATTTGATAGTTCTCACTAGATACAACACGCTTGGACCACATCAGCAGCCCCTGTCTCATCGGTCAATCACATCATTCCGGCTGGACCGCGGACAGTGCCATTCTCAACATCGTCCATCGCTTTCTCCCATCGTTTCCTTCGCTCACTGAAAGGCCCCCCCTCTAAGAAACCACTCTACGGCGTCGAAAACCGGTCTCGGTGAGCTCGCTACCCTCCCGCTCGCCGCTTACCATTAATGTCGCATTGCAGGGCATCTTCTGAATCATCAACGTTGTCATGTCAGGTACTACTTATGTGCCCCTAATTGAGAGAATGCTGTTATCCGGTTTGATTCCAGGATGATTTGAGCCTTACAACAACGGGAAGGTGATCTTCCCCTCCGCAAACGACTTTAGTAATACGAGCGGTCTCCTCACGCGGCCGACACCCCTTTGCCCTGTCGCTTCGAGCCGCGGCATAAATGTGCGGCGGAGGTCGTGCATAAGTAACGGGGCGGAGCGCGCTGAGATTGAGTGCAAAGCAGGGAAATAAGGATGAATAGAGATGTGAACCAAGTTCAACCTTGTAATTTTTCCCACGGTTGAACGATTAACGCGTCGTGATCAAAGTTGTTGCTTGCATGATTCTCGGCGCTTCAAGTTGAGTTTAGCGCTTACCATTAGCTGTACTGGTAGAGACGCACGGACCACTTGGGTTCTCTCTATCGATGGAAAGAGGCAATCAGACTCAACTCTGGATTCTGCGGCCAAGCCCACGTTAGTCAAAAATTTGAGTTTGTATTACTACTACTTATCCAGTTGGTCCTTTCTAAATGTTCTCTCCTTCCATGACAAGCCACTTCGCAAAATTTTCGCAGAATTGCTCAGATTCCCCAGATGTTAAACCTTCGATTAGCAGCACAAAGCAGCACAATTTCTCAGTGGATCGCGCCCGTTCAGCGCTTCTTCGAGTTCGCAAAGCAAGATCCCAGAAATATCGGAGGGGCCTGGCACACATTGCTGCCCAACCAATTTCCATTGGAGTCTGGTTTCATGACTGCACCACTGCCTTGCGTATTTGGCTCAGCTCCTCACGCCGTCGACAGCATCCTCCCGTTCGTTTCAAATTATATCCTACATGGACTACACAGTCCTCGTCCTCGCTGTCAAGAGCGAGTCTTCCCTGGAACGGCCCGCCGACCGTGCAGAGGCGGATGCGTACATCCGGGGGCAGATGGAGAAGGTGCGCCAGGAGCGTCCGCTGCCCACTCTCTGATAATATCTATGGCATCAGCGCCTTCGGCAGCCGAGTGGCGTTCTACAGCACGACGGACGGCGGACCAATCGTCCCCCCTGCAAATCCCTCGGGCGGAATTCCGGAGTCTTGGTGGGCAGATGATGTGCTTCAGGCAGGTGGTGCGCAGAAATTAAGGGCGATAGTGGACGAAATAACGACCGATTGCGGGAACAACCAACTTGCCTGCCCATGTCCGTTAGCAGTGTAGTGTTTCTGCTCTCTGAAATTTCAGGGAAATATGACTACATGAATCGGTCAGATGAACAGGAAACTCCCACTATTTACTCCTTGCAGAACATGAAGCCGGCGGTCCGTGAAATATTGGCATCTACAGTTAAACAAAGCAAGTCGTTATCCACGCACAACAAAACAAGAATGATTCTTATAGATGGCTCTTGGCGTTCGGGTTTGTGATTTCATGTAGAAGTCGTAGAATTGTTGAGCCAATGACGTCGGGCAGGGCTTGTATGACCTTCGCAGAAGCGTTAACGATGAACTCGGCTCGGTCGGTCAACATACCGAATGCCCAACGTTGGGTATCGTTGTGATCGAATCGACTACCCTTCCCTTGGACTTATCGACGGCACTGTCGCGAAGAACTCGTGGCCTGCGAGGACTTGTGAGCTTGGACGCGTCACTCTGCAAAAGTCACTCACATGGAGTCCACCAACTCTGCCAGGATCGCATGCATGGGAACGACGCCGCACAGCTTGGCGATTTGGTCCGCAGCAGCCCATGGTGCTTTGTCGTTCACTTGTAGTGCAGTGGCTTCGTGGAGCGTCGGACACTTTCGGGTAACGCAATCGTTGCCGTCCTTGTCTTTCGATTCTTTCAACGCGTATTTCTAGCAACCGTGAAGCTGAGGCTCGGCGAGGATCATATGCCGACTTACCACGAACAGCTCCACCACCCGCGGATCCCATGTTTTCCAGGGCGAACGGCCCGCGAAGAAGGTATGTGCCTCGTCCCGGTTCGCCCAAGCATTGCGGCGACGGGTGACCGCCTTATTGACCAGGTCAAAGCCCGGCTGAATGACCGTTTCGAGATTCGACTGCCAGGTGTCCTTGTCCGCTATCGTAGGCTCGACGAGGATGCAGCCGAGATAGGGACATTTCTCGAAATACATGGTCGAGACCATTCTGCCACCTCGTGAGCCAGTATACAAACATCCGGCAACACAACTCACAGCGCAATCGCTCCTGATGAATATCCGACACCGACCAAACGGTGCCCTTTGACGAAGTCAGACTTGATGAACTCGGCGATCCCATGCGCCCATTGATCCATTACTGCGACGCGATGACTTGGAGTACGGGAAATATGAACAAGACGTACGTGCAGAGAGGGGGTCGTCTTTCAGCGCTTCCTCGTTAAGCACGGCAGACTGGCCGTGGCTTTGCCACTCTAGTAACCATATCTCTCTGATTGGCGGAGAGACAGCGCAGTGAGATTGCGGAGCATAAAGCCTTTCGACCACAGGCTCCCATTGCTCCTTGTCTGGCTTTATCCGTCAGGTAGGGCCCGGAAGGCGCGCACTAAGGTGAAAACTCACGCTGTCCGAGGCCATGGAGCATGAGCAGAGTGACACCATCCTTTAGCAGCGACTCGGAGGTTCCGGATGTATATCGCTTGACCTCCATTTTGAGGGCTTTGCGTCCAGGAGGAGGAGCGGGACTCAGGATGAGCGACCGGATATCCATGGTGGCAGCCCGCTGCCGCCGCTTGGCTAGCATCAGAGCAAGAGACGAAAGAAGTGCAGCTCCCACATTGTCATGATGGCTGCTCCTGATGTCCGAGCCAACACGTCTCTCGTCCAGCCATGCATCGAGAGTCGGGCTTCGGCGTCGCTTACATATGTCTGAGTCGTCACAAGAGGCGCACTTGAAGTGAGTTTGACGAGGGAGGCCGACAGAGAGACGCAGGAGACCGTGGGAAATGCATGTCGCAAATCTTTCTTAGCGCCCGGCACAGCCACCAGGCGCTCACTTCTTCCACTGTTCTTCAAGCGGTCGATTTCTCCTCATTATAGTGGTCCAAGGCTGCGGCAGGCGCGACCCCTATCTCTTCCAGTGACCGTGCGTCTCGGGCCATCTATGGGTGTGTGCGTAACGCGTGCAATGAACTGCAAGACTCAAGTTGATCGTAGAGCGAAGAACTTTGGACTGCTTGAGACCACTCTATAGTGATCCTGAACGACTGTCTTCAGAAAGATCACGTAGAAGGCTATAGAGGGTGAATCGAGCCTAACCGGAGACCATTGAAGGCGAATACTATGTAGCTGCGACAGTATTTTCGCCACTTCTTTGGCAGTATGTCCATTTTTTGCTGCGGGCTTCTCCTCATCTCATTCTCGCAAGGCTTCCGCCTCGCGCCCTTTCCCTAGTGGCGCATTTCGGGCCATGCATGTGGCGTGCGATAAATTCAAGTCCGAGATCGTACGAAAGATAATTTTCTGAAGACTACAGTCTACTGGAGGTGAATAACTGCGAGAGCATCCGGGGACTCACAGGTTTCGCACCCCTTCTAGCATTTCCGGTATGCCTCTTGGCTGCTGCGTACATGGCGACTCATCGCCATCTCTCAAAGTACTCGACTATCAATACATTGCCGCCCAAACGTGTCCCCCTGTTACTGCGAAACCGGCGACGACACGCTCATTGTTGGCAACCCTTTCGGCGGATGCCCTGCGTGGGCGGGGTCTTGCTTGCGGTTTTCGTTCGCTGTGGCCTGCTTGCTCGACCGTCGGTTTGGGGTCCCTCGACACGAGCGAATAGCTGGACCTCTGGGAACTATCGCGCCGATGGACTTTACTGAAGCTCTTGGTGCGGCCACGGTAGAACTTCATCCAATCCTAAGCCCGCTGTCTTGGCTCGGTGTGTGGGATCCTCGAACAACGCAACATCTTAGAGGCGTTTTCGCATTCCTGTGGCCCCCGACTTTGAGTCGGCATATCTGTTGGCGTAGATGTGTCGAAAATTGATAAGAATTTGACCGGCGCCATGTAGGAGTCAATTACAAAGTCCCGCTCAGACGTTGATGCACGACAGTGCCTCAAAGTGTGCACTTCCGCTTTCAATGGATATGAGATTTCCATGGGTGTTTCTCCTCGTGCATCAAGTTTGTCTCCCGCTTGAACTCGTGAACCTGCTGGCATTGGGTAGTGCAGGCGTGCTTAGGCGTGCTTGAAGTTTGTGGATTTGGAGGGCAAACGAACGTGGATTTGGAGGAAATAACGAAATCAATGGGCATTGGGTATTCGAACCTGGGTAGGCTACAGGCGAGGTGAATGGGCGCAAAGAGGGGATACCTGGATGATAGGAGTACTATAGTAATATCCAACTCAGCTTCCAGATGATATGGGGAACGATAGGGTTCAAACGAAAGTGGCTCTCTTGGGGTATGGTTTAGCAAATGAATGTTGAGATGAATCAGTTCTGTAGCTTTCGTCAGCGAAGGGTAGGTGAGACAGAAAGACGCATACCCTCTCAGGCGCTGCTCCTACAGGCTGAAGCACTCCCCCGACATCTCAACATCGACATCATCCGGCTGCGAGTTTTGCGTGGCGATCTGCACGATACGGGAGCACTGGCATTCCACTCGGATCGTGGCAAGCTGAGCATCAAGCTGTCCGTCCCCCAGTGCCTTTCTAGCCTCCGCTTTGAGCGCGGCGATGTAGTCTCCCGCCTGCTCGACCAGACGGCCGTTAACGATGTTGTTGGAGTTTCGAACTCGAACACCTGCCTGTAGAATATAGTAGTATGAGCTGTGAAGATAAAAAGAATGGAAGTATAGCGCACAAGGGCTGACACTTCTTTCGCCTCCATGCGGCGTCCAGCATGAATCTGGCCTCCGAGTCGGGGACAACCACCTTGCATCCCGAGTCGCCGGTTTGGCTTCCGCCGATTCTCCGTCGCTCTCTTGGAGACCCCACCAAGTGGTCGGGAGGAGCTTCCGGTGCGCCAGCTAGTCATAGAAGGAATGTGGGTGCTTGGATGGCCGTCAAACAGTTGGGCGCTGGATAATAAATACAAGACTTTAGATTCCAACACGATCACGCGCAGCCGAGCTCACCCTTGCAATTGCACCAAAGACTGCAGCAATTGTCCTGAACCAATCCCGCTTACTTTCTTAAATTTCAGAATCCTTGGATGTGTTCGTTTCCATGTTCAACTTCAAGCAAATTCAACCGAACTCACGCGCGCGTGGGATTCAACATGTGGTTCAAACATTCAACACTGGAAAACAAACAATTTCTGTTCCAGACGACCACCACGCCGACGATCCGAAATCGACAGAGACAATGCCTCCATCTATGACCTCGCGAGTCCCAAGAAAAAGACCATCCTGGATGAAATGGGTGATTCAAGGGTGCACGCTTCGAAAGCTGCAGACTAGTATGGGCTGGGAAGACGCTAAGTTCAAGCAGTTCAGGGTGTGTCTTCCAGCTTAGCTTGCGCGTGCAGCTCACTGTCTCCAGACCCACGTTCAGGTCGCCGCCAAGCAAGCTGGGCTCAATTTGCAGGAACCGGATCCCGACAAACAAGACGCGTCAAAGTGGGCGACCTTTGTCAAAGAAGTGAGGACCGGACAGTGTTCCAGACGCACTCCAATGGACTGATACGCGTGGAGTGCACCAAGCAGCTTCCAGCTCTAGGGACTGACTTCGAAGACGCGTGGCCGATTAAATTTTACTTCATGAAATATTGCTACAAAAAGGAACAAAACGAACGTTATCAACTGAACGCGAAGGGATGCAAGGAACTTGCTGCGCATGAGGAGAATATTTCGAACACGCCGGTGCGTCTCTTGATGCAAGACATACTGAATCTACTGATTGCGGCTACTCAGACCAACTCTCTGGAAGGGAGTAGCGCATCAGAGCCGTCTAAAAAGCGCAAGTTGAATGAGGAAGATGACACGCTGGTGCGCGGTTTACAGAGAGGTGTACAGTAGCGGGACTGATGCACCGATTGCAGACGCCGAATACTCCAAGAAAAGCGCTGCCCGAGAGACTGGAAGCCACGCAGCTGCCGAAGCCTCCCGCAGGTTCGCGCTCGTCAGGGAAGACACCCGATAAGGTGCGCGACCTTCTCCTCACGACGACTCTGCCTTGACACTGTCCAGCGCGCCGACAATATCACTCCCATCAGTGCATCTCCATCCACCTCCGCCATTGAGCGCGCCGCATGCGCCGCCTGCGTCCTCTGTGGCTTTCAACCCCCGATTCCTCGCGCGCAGAAAGCCGCCTTGTCCGACTTCTTCACGGGGCGAGAAGAATTCCACCTGGCGTTCGAGGTTGCTGGGATCGTCGGGGACCACCATTTCCGCGCCCTTCTGCGCCTCAGGACGCGCGAACGCGAGGGCTTCATCCAAAGCCTTGCACCGATCAAGATAAATCAATTCGAAGTGGTCGTGCTGTGCGATATGCTGCAGAAGCACATCGAATGCCGGCGAGTCACGGAGGATAGCAGAAAGTCATCGGCGCGGGCGGACGATGGGCCGAGGCGAGCGAAAAAGGTCCCCCGGATGGATATTGCAAAGCCTCCACCGTCCTTGCAGAAGTATATGGGGACGCTCAGCTGCGACCACAGACGTATCCAGGAGGAGATGGGCATCGCGGATGAGGAGGAGTACTTCGATATCGTGGTATGAGACCTTCCTGCGCAATGAGCTCGGCCCTGCTGATACTCTCCTTTAGCGTAGCGTCGAAGAAAAGGCCTCTCGTTTTCTGGAGATTAGGAAAGGGCACAAGCAAGACGCGGCGCAGGCGGTGGCGTTCTTTCGATTGGTACAGCGCTCTCCATTTTCTTGTTGACCCCTGCGCTCACTTTTAATGCAGGTCTGCAAAGAGCGTCCGTCGTTCAGAAAATACGACCAATGGTGGCCATTGGAAGTATTGATGAAGCGATATCTCGCAGCGAGGCTGGCGGGTTTGCCCGGAACGTTGTTAGGCACGGAGGTTGTGGTCCATTCTCCCTGAGTGGCTCAGATTGTTGATGTTTCTCTCAGGTGCGGCACGAGTGTCCTCACCGGCGAATCTACCCAGCGCGCAAGGTCCCGCCGTCGCTCGTTGCCTTGCTGGCGGACTATGGGATGGAGGAGCTTGGCCCAGCCTTCCTGTCGCTCGGCATTAGCTCCGACGAGCAATTCGGCCACATCATGGAGTCGGAAAGGCTGAAGACGCTGTTGCTTGTCGATGCGAACCTCAAGCAGCTCGGATTGACGCCCTTCCAGACCATGATGATGCGGCACATATTATCGGAGGTTTGAGTGGGATCTTCATGGGTTCGACACTGAAAGCAAAGGGATAGATCTGAAATATCGTCGTAGAGAAGCCCATGTAGCCATCCGGATATGTATGTGTATCACAGCGCACTGCGCTCGAAGTAGTCCGCTTCAAGTTTCCATTCACTGCTGTCTTGCGTTCACTTTTTTTTGTGGGCTAAATGGAACTCCGTTGTCAGATCTTCATCTGGTTAGATAGTTTTGGCTTGCAAATGAGCAGGAGAATAATTGTCGTGCGCAGTGGTCGGTCAGAGGTGGCATATGTGGCTGTGGCGGTGCCGCTTGTCGCAGCTTCGAGCTGGCACTGGCCATGAGTACATGAGTAGCAGCGCCTGCATTGCACTGTTCCACAAACCCCGGTCGACATCCGAATCCAAGCAGTCTCCCCGACTGGCCTTCTACCTTCCGTTTCAAGCGCCGCGATATAGTCTCCTGCCTACTTGTCCGGCGTTTTCGAGCCTGTACCCTCCCACTCGCTTTTTTGCCTTTTGCCTTCCTTGCGTCCTCAGGCCGTAGGTCCACTGCCTTCCCCCACCCCGTCCGCGTCCGCGCGTCGCGTCTCCGAGCCCTGGGCATACTCCACGCCCTACCCGTTGCCTCGCCGACGCTCACCGTAATTTGCGCCCTTGTTGCGCCCTCCCGGTCTTGATACACCTTTCGCCTTCCCTTGCGTCCTCTTCCTCTTTGTTCATTCGACTATACCCCCTTTGCTTTAGCCACGCCCTCCCCGCCGTCCATCCTCTTCTGTTCCCCTGCGTCTTCTCCGTATCAGCTCGACTATCCCGCCTCTCTCTCTGTATATCATAGAGAGCTCTCCACCTCCCTCCCTTCTTGCCTTCCCGCCCCCAGGTTCCTCGCTATGCTACACCCTCGCTTTTTGTTCCCCGCGTTTACTAGTTTCTTATATCTTACTGCCTGCCTCGGGTTTCTTTCCACTTTCGTGGTTTACGCTATGCCGTCTTCGTTCGGGCTGCGCCCTCCCTTGTTACGTCCCGCGTTGTGTTCTGTCTACGCCTATCGCGTCGTTTTCTTCTGTCCACCGTCAGCCGCGTTCATCCTTTCACCTTTCTTTCATTCTTTTGTCGACTGCTTCGCTTTCGCTTTGTCTTCCGTTCGACCGTCAGCCGCTTCTTGTCCTTCCGATTCCTCTCCTTCCTTCCCTCTTGCCTCGCCTGTAGAAGGAGGATACGCGCGAGGCAGGCGCGCACGCGCCCGAGTACACGCTGCAGCGCATGCAGTTCACGCTTGCCGTCGAGCCTGTTGGGGCTGCCTTCAGTACTATGAACCCGGCCGTCTAATCTACGAACGGCAGCGGCAAGCATGGCGGGAGCGGGGAGCCGAGCGTCCCGGTGCGCCTTCCAACGCTGTTCAGCACGTCGTTTGAACATTTGCCTAGAGGATGAGCTCGGGGGACGGAGAGGTTAGGAGTATAACGCGCAAGGGCTGCGTTTCGGGGGCCGATAAGTCGCGAAGGTGCTTGCAGCAACATGTTGCGGAGAGGTTCCTGCGGAATTTGAGGCATTCAGGACAAAGTTCAGACAGAAGTCGAGGCTATACGAAACGTGTATAATAAATCTAATTGATACAGGCTATGCGGGCTAAGGAGGGTACTATTATAAGGAGCGAGATAGCGTGCTTGCGTAGAGGGTAACAACAAGTAAAAAAGCAATGGATGGTAGACAGCTAAAAAGAGTGGAAGCGAGGAAAGCAGGTAACATGTCATGGGTGACTGGCTCATCGACGACGAACGAGTGTAGCTAGGAGGGAAAAACTGTCAGTTAAGGCGCGCAACACGTCGAATGTACTCACTGGCAACACAGTCAATGCCCATTCCCTCCTTCAAACCGAAGCACGACATGGGGCTCAGGCCGGTGGGACTAGAATGAACAATCAGTATACACGAAGGGGCGGAACAGACAAGAACAAGAAGGCTCACCAATACTCAATGCCACGCAGGATGGTAACAAGCGAGCACATACGACCCTTTGCGGCGGAAACAATCTCGCTGCAGCAGTAAGTTGCGTTGGCGACCGCCCGACCTGTCACAGTGGTTGTGCCGCGCGTGGTGGCGGGTGGAGGGGGCGCGGCGGCGGTGGTGGTCGGCGCCTGCTGGGTGGTTGTCCTGACTGTCGTGGCCTGAGTCGTGGTGGAAGTAGTCGTGACGCGAGTAGTGGCGGGTGGAGGGGGCGGGACGGAGGTAGTGGTCGGCGCCTGCTGGGTGGTTGTCCTGACTGTCGTGGCCTGAGCGGTGGTGGAAGTGGACGTGACGCGAGTAGAGGCGGGTGGAGGGGGCGGGGCGGAGGTGGTGGTCGTCTGAGCCGCAGATGTCCGAACTGTCGAAGTGCTGCTGGAAGAGGTAGTAGTGGGACGGACACTCGACGATGTCGTGGAGGTGGTCGCCTGAGAGGTTGTCCGAACTGTCGAAGTGCTGGTGGAGGTAGTGGCGGGGCTCGACGAGGTTGTGGTGGAAGTGGTCGCCTGGGACGATGTCCGAACTGTCGAAGAGCTACTTGAAGAGGTCGTGGCACGGACGCTCGACGAAGATGTTGTGGAGGTGGTGGCCTGGAACGATGTCAGCATTGTCGAAGAGCCGCTGGACGAGCTAGGGGCACGTACACTTGACGAAGGTGCGGCGGAGGTGGAACTCGGGGCACGGGTGCTCGACAATGAGCTAGTAGTGGCACGAGCGGAAGCGGTTGAGCTCGAGGAGCTGGAGCTCGAGGCACGGCTGCTCGACGATGCAGCAGGTGTTGAACTGGTCGACCGAGCGCTGGAAGAGCTTAAACTCGACGAGGAGCTGGTTTGAGCGCTCGAGGCTGTGGTGCTGGAACGAACACTGCTAGAAGATGCGACGGAAGAGGTCGGACGGGCCATGGAGCTGGATGAACTCGACGAGGCGGGGGCGGTGCTGGAGCGGACCGCGCTCGATGACGAGCTGGGACGGGCAGAGGAAGAGGATGCAGTGCTAGAGCCACGAGCTCTAGAGCTCGAGGACTCAGTGGTACTGGTACGGGCCGTGCTCGATGACGAGCTGGGGCGCACCGAGGATGAAGTCGCAGCACTAGACGAACGGGCGCTGGAGGAGCTGCCCGCGAGCGAAGATGAAGCGGCAGAGCTGCTGCGGGTGGAAGACGACGGAGCCGTTGAGCTGATGCGAGTACTACTGGACGCCGACGATAAACGAGTGACCGATGATGAAGTAGCGGAAGAGGATGCCAAGCTGCTAGAACGCGACGACGACGGCGAAACCGAGCTGCTCCTTACACTGCTGGATGACGCCGATGAGCTGGCGCGGGACGATGCATCCGATGCAGCGGTGCTGGCGCGCGAGGAAGAGGGTGCCGAGCTGCTGCGCATGCTGCTAGACGAGCTGCTGGATGGTACCGAGGACGAACGAGGCGCCGAAGCAGACGGCGCGGAGCTACTGCGCGAGGCGGAGCTGCTGGAGCGGATGGAGGAGGAGCCCGGCGCGGAGCTGCTGGAACGCGAGGCGGATGCTGACGACGAGACGCGCGAGCTCGACGCCGAAGATGAACGGGGCACCGAAGCCGACGACGCGGAGTTGCTGGAACGGATGGAAGAGGAGCCGGGAGCGGAACTGCTGGAACGTGAGGTTGACAAGCTCGAGCGAGAGGTTGAAGACTCGGAGCTCGAGCGGGGCACCGAGGCAGAGCTACGGGATGCAGAGGAAGCAGAGCTGCTGGCCCGCGACGATGCTGGAGACGAAATCAGTCACTGGGAGGTCCGGAGAAGTACCGGTGCTTACCTGCAAAGGACGTGGAAGACGACGAGCGAACAGCTGAGCTGCTGCTGGGGCGCGTCGACGAGGAGCTGCTAGCACGGGGAGAGGACGACGCGACCGAGCTGCTGCGGACACTGCCAGTGATCACGGAGGAGCTAGCGCGGGATGATACGCTAGACACAGGGCTCGCACGCGAGGTCGATGCGGAACTGGAGCGGGGCGCCGAAGACGAAGAGCGCAGCGACGCGGAGCTGCTTACGCGCGATGATGAGGGCGAAACCGAGCTGCTGCGCGAGCTGGAAGAGACCGAGCTGCGAGAAGACGAGGCAACAGAGCTGCTACGGCCGCTGCTGGAGGGCGCCGACGACCGGGAGCTGGATGCAGAACTGGCGCGGGATGAAGAAGCCACAGAGCTGCTGTGGGCGCTACTCGAAGACGCCGACGAGCGGGAAGTAGAAGCGGAGCTGGTGCGGTAGGATACGCTCGACACAGAGCTGCTAGCCCGCGATGACGACACGGAGCTGCTGGCACGGGAAGAAGAGGGCGAGACAGAGCTGCTGCGCCCGCTGCTGGGCGAGGCCGAAGAGCGCGAAGTGGCGCGGGAGGACGACGCCACGGAGCTGCTACGCGCGCTGCTGGACGACGCCGAAAAACGGGAGGCGGAGCTGCTCGGGCGGGCCGAAGAAGAGCTGCGTGCACTAGAGACCGACGAGCGCGACAAGGAGCCGGAAGAGGAGCTGCGGACGCTGCTCGAACGCGAGGCGGTGCTGCTAGATCGGGAGCTCGACGGCACCGATGAGCTTCGGCCACTGCTTGAACGCGAGGCGGAGCTGCTGGAACGCGAGGTGGGAGGCGCCGAGGAAAAAGAGGAGCGGACACTGCTCGCACGGGACGACGACGACGGCGACACTACGGTGACCAGCTTAGACAATGAAACAAAGCAGACACAGGAGGAACTCACTAGTCGAGCTGCGCACCGAAGAAGAGCTGCGCGTGCTGCTGACTGACGAAGAGCGAGGAACCGGGGACGACGAGCTTCGGACGCTGCTTGAACGCGAGACAGAGCTGCTGGAGCGGGAGCTCGAGGGCACTGGCGACGAAGAGGACCGGACACTGCTGGAACGCGAACTCGACGGCACCGATGTCGAAGAGGAGCGCACACTGCTCGAACGCGAGACGGAGCTACTAGAGCGCGAGCTCGACGGCGCAGATGACGAAGAAGAGCGGACACTGCTGGAACGAGCGGAGCTGCTGGATCGGGAGCTTGACGGCACCGACGAGGAGCTGCGAACACTGCTTGAACGCGAGGCGGAGCTGCTAGAACGCGAGGTCGAAGGCGCCGAGGACGAAGAGGAGCGGACACTGCTAGAGCGCGAGCTCGAAGGTACGGAGGACGAGGAAGAGCTGCGGACGCTGCTGGAGCGGGAAGTGGATGGCACCGACGACGAAGAAGGGCGGATACTGCTCGAGCGCGATGCGGAGCTGCTAGACCGCGCCGATGACGAAGAGGAACGTACACTGCTGGAACGCGAGCTTGACGGCACCGACGAGAAGCTTCGAACGCTGCTTGACCGAGAGGCGGAGCTGCTGGGACGCGAGCTCGACGGCGATGACGAGGAAGAGCGGACACTGCTAGACCGCGCCGATGACGAAGAAGAACGTACACTGCTGGAACGCGAGCTTGACGGCACCGACGAGAAGCTTCGAACGGTGCTTGACCGAGAGGTGGAGCTGCTGGCACGCGAGCTCGACGGCACCGATGACGAAGAGGAGCGCACACTGCTCGAACGCGAGGCGGAGCTACTAGAGCGCGCGCTCGACGGCACAGATGACGAAGAAGAGCGGACACTGCTGGAACGAGCGGAGCTGCTGGATCGGGAGCTCGACGGCACCGATGACGAGGAGCTCCGAACGCTGCTTGAACGCGAGACGGAGCTGCTGGAGCGGGAGCTCGATGAGACCGATGACGAGGATCGGGAGGCGGAGCTACTCGAGCGCGAGCTCGACGGTGCCGATGACGAGGAACGAGACACAGAGCTGCTCGCACGGGATGAAGACGAAGGCACTGTACATGGGCCGATTAACTTGATGACATGGCAGAAGGTGCAGGAGAAACTTACAAGTTGAACTGCCGCGGGAACTGGAGCGCGAGCTCGACAGCGCCGACGAAGAAGAGCTGCGAACACTGATGGAACGCGAGGCAGAGCTGCTAGACCGCGAGCTAGAGGGCGCCGGTGACGCAGAACTGCGAACACTGCTCGACCGCGAACTCGACGGGACAGATGAGGAGCTGCGGGCGCTGCTAGAGCGCGAGCTAGATGGCACTGATGACGAGCTGCGGATGCTGCTGGAGCGCGAGGCAGAGCTGCTAGAACGCGAGCTCGACGGCACCGACGACGAGGAGCGGACACTGCTAGAGCGCGAGCTCGAAGGCACGGAGGACGAGGAAGAGCTGCGGACGCTGCTGGAGCGGGAAGTGGATGGCACCGACGACGAAGAAGAGCGGATACTGCTCGAGCGCGATGCGGAACTGCTAGACCGCGCCGATGACGAGGAGGAACGTACACTGCTGGAACGCGAGCTTGACGGCACCGACGAGGAGCTTCGAACGCTGCTTGACCGAGAGGCGGAGCTGCTGGGACGCGAGCTCGACGGCGATGACGAGGAAGAGCGGACACTGCTAGACCGCGCCGATGACGAAGAGGAACGTACACTGCTGGAACGCGAGCTTAACGGCACCGACGACGAGCTTCGAACGCTGCTGGACCGGGAGGCGGAGCTGCTGGCACGGGAGCTCGAGGGCACCGGTGACGAGGAAGAGCTGCGGACGCTGGACCGCGAGCTTGATGGCACCGACGACGAAGACGAGCGTGCACTGCTCGAGCGCGACGCGGAGCTGCTAGACCGCGAGCTCAACGAAGAAGAACGGGAAGCCGAGCTACTGGCACGGGACGAAGACGACGACGACACTATTGATGGCACAGTTTAGTCGATGCAATCAAGGCAAACCACAACAGAAACTCACCGGTTGAGCTGCGCACCGAAGAAGAGCTGCGCGTGCTGCTGGCCGAAGACGAGCGAGGAACCGAGGACGAAGAGCTCCTGACACTGCTTGAACGCGAGGCGGAGCTGCTAAACCGCGAGCTCGGGGCCACCGACGACGAGGAGAAGCGAACGCTGCTGGACCGCGAGCTCGACGGTGCCGAGGACGAAGAGCTGCGAGCACTGCTGCTGGAACGCGAGGCGGAGCTGCTAGAACGCGAGCTCGATGGCACCGAAGATGAAGAGCGGACGCTGCTCGAGCGCGACGCGGAGCTGCTGGAGCGCGAACTAGAAGGCACCGTCGACGAAGAACGTACACTGCTCGAGCGCGACGAAGAGCTGCTAGAACGCGAGCTCGACGGCGCCGAGGACGAGGTGCTGCGAATGCTGCTGCTGGAACGCGAGGCCGAGCTGCTGGAACGCGAGCTCGATGGCGCCGATGACGAGGAACGAGACGACGAGCTGCTCGCACGGGACGAAGAGGACGACGACACTATATATGGTTGAGCTGATGAAGTGGAAACCAAGTGCAAGGGATAGTTACCAGCGGAGCTGCTACGGGAGCTGGAGCGCGAGCTCGGAGACACCGATGACGAAGAAGAGCGGGCGCTGCTTGAACGCGAAGCTGAACTGCTAGAGCGGGAGCTCAACGGCGCCGACGAGGAGGAGGAGCGAACGCTGCTGGAACGCGAGGCGGAGCTGCTAGAACGCGAGCTCGACGGCAACGAAGATGAGGAGCGGACGCTACTTGAGCGCGACGCGGAGCTGCTGGAGCGCGAACTAGAGGGCACCGACGACGAAGAACGTACGCTGCTCGAACGCGACGAAGAGCTGCTGGAGCGCGAACTCGAGGGCACAGAGGAAGAGGAGCGGGCGCTGCTGCTGGAACGCGACGCGGAGCTGCTAGAGCGGGAGCTCGAGGGCACCGAAGACGAAGAACGTACACTGCTCGAACGCGACGAAGAGCTGCTAGAGCGAGAGCTCAACACCGACGAGGAGCTGCGAATGCTGCTGCTGGAGCGTGAGGCGGAACCGCTAGAACGCGAGCTCGACGGCACAGAGGACGAGGAGGAGCTGCGAACACTGCTGGAGCGGGAACTCGACGGCACCGACGACGAGGAGCGAACGGTGCTCGAGCGGGGCGCTGAGCTGGTGGAGCGCGAGCTGCTAGACCGCGAGCTGGACGGCACCGACGACGAAGAACGTGCGCTGCTCGAGCGCGACGCTGAGCTGCTCGAGCGCGAGCTGCTAGACCGGGAGCTCGACGGTACCGAAGACGAAGACCGTACGCTGCTCGAGCGCGACGCGGAACTGCTAGAACGCGAGCTCGACGGCACCGACGACGAGGAACGTGCGCTGCTTGAGCGCGACGCGGAGCTGCTGGAGCGCGAACTAGAGGGCACCGACGACGAAGAACGTACGCTGCTCGAACGCGACGAAGAGCTGCTGGAGCGCGAACTCGAGGGCACAGAGGAAGAGGAGCGGGCGCTGCTGCTGGAACGCGACGCGGAGCTGCTAGAGCGGAAGCTCGAGGGCACCGAAGACGAAGAACGTACACTGCTCGAACGCGACGAAGAGCTGCTAGAACGCGAGCTCGACGGCGCCGAGGACGAGGTGCTGCGAATGCTGCTGCTGGAACGCGAGGCCGAGCTGCTGGAACGCGAGCTCGACGGTACCGAAGACGAAGACCGTACGCTGCTCGAGCGCGACGCGGAACTGCTAGAACGCGAGCTCGACGGCACCGACGACGAAGAACGTGCGCTGCTTGAGCGCGACGCGGAGCTGCTGGAGCGCGAACTAGAGGGCACCGACGACGAAGAACGTACGCTGCTCGAACGCGACGAAGAGCTGCTGGAGCGCGAACTCGAGGGCACAGAGGAAGAGGAGCGGGCGCTGCTGCTGGAACGCGACGCGGAGCTGCTAGAGCGGAAGCTCGAGGGCACCGAAGACGAAGAACGTACACTGCTCGAACGCGACGAAGAGCTGCTAGAACGCGAGCTCGACGGCGCCGAGGACGAGGTGCTGCGAATGCTGCTGCTGGAACGCGAGGCCGAGCTGCTGGAACGCGAGCTCGACGGTACCGAAGACGAAGACCGTACGCTGCTCGAGCGCGACGCGGAACTGCTAGAACGCGAGCTCGACGGCACCGACGACGAAGAACGTGCGCTGCTTGAGCGCGACGCGGAGCTGCTGGAGCGCGAACTAGAGGGCACCGACGACGAAGAACGTACGCTGCTCGAACGCGACGAAGAGCTGCTGGAGCGCGAACTCGAGGGCACAGAGGAAGAGGAGCGGGCGCTGCTGCTGGAACGCGACGCGGAGCTGCTAGAGCGGAAGCTCGAGGGCACCGAAGACGAAGAACGTACACTGCTCGAACGCGACGAAGAGCTGCTAGAGCGAGAGCTCAACACCGACGAGGAGCTGCGAACGCTGCTGCTGGAACGCGAGGCCGAGCTGCTGGAACGCGAGCTCGACGGTACCGAAGACGAAGACCGTACGCTGCTCGAGCGCGACGCGGAACTGCTAGAGCGCGAGCTCGACGGCACCGAAGACGAAGAGCGGACACTGCTCGAGCGCGACGCTGAGCTGCTGGAGCGCGAGCTGCTAGACCGCGAGCTGGACGGCACCGAGGAGCTGCGAACGCTGCTGCTGGAACGCGAGGCGGAGCTGCTGGAACGCGAGCTCGATGGCGCCGAAGACGAAGAGCGTACGCTGCTCGAGCGCGACGCGGAGCTGCTCGAGCGCGAACTCGAGGGCGCGGACGAGGAACTGCGCACACTGCTGGAGCGCGAGCTTGACGGCACCGATGACGAAGAGGAGCGTACGCTGCTCGAGCTGCTGGAGCGCGTGCTTGAAGGCGCCGATGACGAAGAAGAACGAACACTGCTCGAACGCGAGGTAGAGCTGCTCACGGGCACCGATGACGAGCGCGAGGAGGCGGACGACGAGGAGCGAGAGACGGAGCTGGAAGACGAGGTCCGTGCGCTGGACGAAGACGACCGGACGGAGCTGCTGCGCGACGAAGTGCTTACGGCGCTGGAGCTCGAGGCCCGCGAGGACGAGGACCGCGAGGACGAGGACGAGGCGGGCCGGGAGGACGATGTAGACACCGCAACTGGCAGATGCTATGAGCATGAGATGCCGCTGGGAAAGAAGATATACGTACTGGGTGAGCAATCGATGCCGATTTGCCCGAATAGATTTCCGCAGCACGTCGCGGGGGTGCCCGAACGACTGTATCATACATGATAAGTACCGACCCCGGGGACAAAATTGAAGGTGCCCACCAAGTATCACCTTGAGCAGCGACACAGCCGTGACCAATGTGGCTGCCGCAGCTGCTGGAAGGAATCCCGAGACCATTGATGGTATTTTTGCCGGCGTCGCTGTTAGTGGAGGGAAGGTCAGAGCAGCAGAAAAGCTTCTTTGAGTCGCAGGGAACCGGTGTGGAGGAAGGCCTGGGGCGATGGTCGCCTGGCAATGGGGTCAATACGGTGAAGGTAAGAGAGGAGAGGAGACTCGCCTGAGTGGCGGCGCCGAGGCGGGAGTGGAGGAAGGCCGCGAGCAAGGCGTTGGGCGTTGGTGTCGCCGGGGAGGCCTTGGACGACGGGGAGTGCGAGCGAGAGCGCACAGAAAATGACGGTAAGCTTCATGTTGAGGCGCCGGTTGAGTCGGTGATAGATGGTAGAGAAATTCACCCGACCTTTATAGCATTTGTGAGTTGTCTCAGACCACGATCGGGGAGGGGCAAAAAAAAAAAGGGAAACTTCCGCCCTTCGATCGATCGATCGATGCGAGGTAAAGGTGTAGAATGAACAAAGGCTCCGCGGCTTCAATCAAGGACGGCAACGAGGTATTCGAGGGAGAACGCGGACAGAGAGCCGACCAGATTTTGGACCGCCAGAGGAAACCTCCACAAGAGCTCAAGCAAGGAAAGATTGTGGATCGCGCGGGGGCCCGAGAAGATCCAATAAAACTAAGACCTTCGGACCTGGATCGGTACGGGGACAGAGAAAAAAAACGAATTGAGACCAAGACATCCTTCGGAATCCGAGATAGCCGCTCGAAACAGATGATTTTATGCAGTGCCGGCCCTGGCTAAACTTTGGGGAGCTCAGGACTGATCGTCGACGAGGCACTGGAATTTTCGATCGCAAAACCTAAGACAGCGAGGAACAAATCGGGTTGGGAACGTGTGGATCCTCCCTCCTGTCAAGAAACGTGGATCTGAGCATTGAGTTCGAAGTGTGGGCCAGCCCTGTATAAGCAGCGTACCTTTATCACCAAACGCTGGGATGGTTTGTAGCCCTGAAAATCCGAGCGGCGCAGCCCGCGTTTGGGTATTTCGGACCGATTTCATCCGAAAATGGACACGAGGACCTTAGACCACGATATCTTATGCAACGGTGAAACTGAGGAAGTAAGGGACGAGGGGCCCCGGGCGATCGACTCGTCGAGCTGCGAAAGTGTGACCGTGACCGTGCGGTCACTTGCTGCCACGAGCCACGTGGATATCGGAATCCGAGTCACTCTCGACTTGCTCTCGACTGCTTGCAGCTTTGCAAAGTAACAGCTGCTCTCCACGGACTTGCAACTCCGAATTGGAATCCAAGAACCTCGCCCCGTTGTGGCTGAATATCTTTTCCCTTCTACGCGTCCTGGAGGCTTCAGCTGGCAACGATAGTACACCAACCAGGATACTTAGTCATTGGACCACTGGTACTCACCGTCGGAACGGTGGCTGGGAGTCTAACAGACACGAGGTTGCCTCGAATCACGATTGGGCAAGCGCGAAGCTGAGGAACGCTTCAGTATGCCATGGAGAACGCCAGCAAACGCCAGCGTATTGCCGAGTAGTGTGGCTCTCGTAGACCAACTCGTGCTGCTCGTCCGCATTCTCCGAGTCTGTTCCAGTTTTCTTGAAAGCGAATATCTATTCTTCCTGTTCTTGAGCTCTTCCAGGTCCTGAATCGGCCACTCGGACTCCCCGCTTCGGATTCGTCGCAGCCTGTATATGTTCGCGCCGCTCCCACTGCCCTCTCTACCGACGTCTCCACTATGTCCACATTCACTGGCTGTTCAATTACTCAAGCTCCCCGCTCGTGCTTCCTGCTCCACCGTCGACTGCATATATTCGTGTTCGCCAGCGTGATTTATACTTATGATGTGCGTGCCTTTCGCCTAGAATATCAAGTTGAATATGTGTACCCCGTCTGCGCATGCACCTCCAGTTCCGCAGTCGCGCTCTTTTTGCCATCTTCGTTTTGAATTTGCGGTCTATGGAGCGGGGACTATACCTCCGTCCCACTTGCATCCCACGACGGTCAATGGTCATTGCAATAAAAGTGCCCTTCAAATAGACTTGAAGATTGAGTGGACGGCGTCATAACTATAGAGCGATCTTCAGGCAATGAACACACGAGGATATGAAGAGGATACACCGTGACTATCTCCGGGCGGTACCCTACTGACTATATATAAGACAAAGGTGGATTGTGGGTACGATGGAGCAGGTGTAGCCTACGCGACTGATATGCAATTAGCTTATTCTTGCAGTTCCTTTTTCTTCGCGGATAGCAGTCAATATGTCGCCAACGAGAGCCAGATCTCTTTGACCCTCAGGCCTCCGACAAACACGTCCGTCGGGGGTCACAACAGCGTGTAAACGCGAGGCGCCGTACCACCACAAGCCGCGCGTTCTCGACGTTCCGCGTATTCGCGAGCGTCTCTGCGCGTGCGGCATGCAACGGTAGGTGCTCGCGTCACCAACGCGCAGTAACAATTGCATTTAAAGTCGCGGTCCCGCTCCCGATTCCTATCCTTGCGCGGCCGCACGCCAGCGAAGGGCTCGGGACGCACGGTGCCGGCCTGTCCGGCTGCTCGCTTTGCGCTCGCCCGCGGCGGAGACTTTGTTCTAGGATTTCGTGCCAGCGATCCACCACGCGCGGCGCTACGCACCTTCTAGGCCCAGACTTGCTGGGCGATAGCGGGGTGGGCGGTGGGGAAGGGTGGCTTTCTGGGCTAGCGCAGCCTGAGGGCGTCTCATCGTGCGAGATCCCTAAGTGGGCCGCGGGTTTCCTCGCAAGATGCGCGAGGAGGTGCAGGACGCCGTGACGTGCCTCAGGCTTGACGAGGATGCATCATGCACAGGGTCATGCGCGGCGCCCAAGGCTCCTCGTGGATGGCGCGGTAGAGCGATGACTCGGCGGCGACGTGCCTAACGCTGGATCGGCTCGAACGGCTCATAGCGCATGCAGAAGACGGGACCGCCCTGCGGTCGTCACCACGAAAAAACATGCGTTCCTGCGTAGCGCAGCCCACCGAGCTGGTCAAGAGCTGGCCGTCTGCTACTGCGAGGTGGGTAGTGCCGAAGCCGCCAATCCTGAAGGCCTGACGTACAAGCGGTCGGTAGTCCACAGGATGTTCGACGGTTCGATGCCGCGGTCGCGGTGGACTCCGAGGTGCATTGAAAAGATGAAAAAAAAAGATAGGCATTGGATTGAAATCCCAGCGCATCTGCTTGTGAAGTTCTGCTCACGGACCAGGAGGACCGAGTCAGGGCAGCACACTATTGCGGAGACATAGAAATAGTGCGCTGTAGAAGAACAGTAAGACAACGATATCCAAAGAAATTCACCTGCAGCGACCTTCCCTATTCCTACAGGCTATGCGACCTGTTGAACGACCCCGGATTCGTCTGCAGAGGGCTCGCCGCCGTGAGCGGGTCCGAGTCGGACAACGTGCCCAGAGTGCGGTAACGATCGAGGTATGGAGAAATTGCTTGGGAATTCACATTATTCAGATATTCAAATTGCCTAACTTCCAGGCGCGATCACGTGATAGCAGCTGCGGCAATACTTGAACTTCGCGACAGCGTCAGCGTTCTTGTGACAGGTTTCCTTCTCATAGCCTCCCCCATCTCGTACTCCGCAGAGGGTCTCTCTGGAAGATATTATATTACAGCCATCATACAATCATCACCCATTGACAACTTTCAAGAAATTCCGACTCTCCAACTTATTGAATTCAAGTTGAACTCGGGATTGATTGTACTGCAAGTTGCAACCGTGACGGACGTGGTAAGGCCCAGTGTTCTTGATTCTGTGCGAATTTTAAATCGTTCCCGCCTTAGACTCAGCTGATCCTGAATCTCCGCGTTCCCGCCGCCGTTTCAAGCGTCGAGCCTCGACTTCGAGGTTCCAGAAGAATCAAGTATGTGTATATCCTTGGTTGATAGTTTCATCAAACGCGGTATTCACGGTGCTGTGGACTCTCTCGACGAAGTAGGTTTCATGGCGCATGGATGCAAACTCGTTTAACAGTTGTGTTCCCGCCCATCCTATAATTGAATCTGAGTGAGCTCGGCGGGAGAGCTCTCCTAGAGCTTGACAGCACTGGACGCTATCATGCGTCGGAGATTGGGTTGTCAATGACATCGGAGTGTCTGAATCAGACACGTTTTGATTCACAACACGACTCACAGTTCATCAAGTCAGATAGATTGTAAGTACAGCTACCGGGCGTTTACATAGTTCAAAGTTTCGCGCGGGCGGGTGCACTCCGGGCCCACACCCTTCGCACCGCATTCCAATACCGGGAAGGATCTTTCCGCTCATGAAGTATGTGCTGCGAATCACTAAACTTCTCCGTCTCGATGTCAACCAACGGGCTGGACTTGGTCAAAATCGATATGTGTTTCTCCACTGATTCGGCGGGGACCATTGAGTCCGTTGCTGAATAGATATACACGCGAGGCGCCTGCGCCATGGTTCGTGGAAGCAGCTCTTCGGCCTGCAGCCCCGATTGCAAGCGAGTGAACAAATTTCCCTCGCCCATGACTGGAGACCCTTGAGCTAACTGAGAATTTCTGTGTCGAGGGAGAGCGTACCAACGGATCGGGCACGGAGTACCAGATACAGCATCGAAACTGGAACCGTCAGGATGGTTCTCACACCTGCGGACTTGACGCCCGTCCTGATGGTGGACAGCAGTGACGAATATTCTCCAGTACCTGGAGTGGAGTCTAGGACTGTTGCAAGGCGGATATTCTCTCTATTTCGGATCGTATCTGATTCCGAGCCTGAGGAAGCTAAAACTTTGGATAGAGTTATCAGTTGAAAGCCGCCACCTATTGATTTCTCAATCTCTAGAGTTCCAACAGAGAGTCAGGTCAGCATACCGTTGGATAGGACATGTAAAAAGACTCCGCCAGAACCGCGGGGAGAACGATAAACCGTTGAAAGCAGGTAGCTGGCTAGCGGCCGTAACGTTTCCGTCTGGAAGCAATTATATATCCCGCAGATAAGATTCGTTGTTCGCCTTACCCGTTTCTTTTCACCGGACCATATCCACGCAGAGTGTGACTGGACGATGATTATATCTGAGGAGGGCCAGATGAGGCGGTGGTTCACCGCATACTTCTCCAAGACGCGAAGAGGTGCATCCACTTAAGGTTGTTGGTAAACGGGTTGAACATCTTAGGATTCGCTAACTTCTGGACGCACTCCATCCGAAACAGATTATGACCCTATGAAATCTTGAGGATCGCACGACTGGGGCAACTTGGAAGTGATTACCTTGGATCTATGTTCGAGTTCCTTCCTGTCGGATTTCCGTAACATATGTGGATGTCTTCTCCTAGTCGTTGCAGATCAATACGCGGCGCGTTGACTGATGAGATGCTGGAGCAAAGACCCGGTGAGACATACGGTACAGATTCAAGGAAGCGCTCATGCCTTGGGTCTTTCGCGGCGTCCATCGCTGTATCAGCATTGATACCATGCATTGCCGGTGTAGGATTGTCCGACCACACTTCTGTTATCAGAGTCAGAAAGCTTGGGCGTCAGTTAGATTGTTCCAAGCGCCAGCACGAACGTGTTCTGGCACAGCTGCCAACCCAGAGAGCAACCAGAGAGTCGCAGGCAAGTCGCAGGCCAACTTAGACTAGAAAGTATGGCCCGCCGGGTGTACCGGACTGGGACGTCGAGGATGGGGGAAGAGGTGAGGCCGGCGACGGACTGGACCCACTCACGGGTGTGCGTCACACTGGTTCTGAGAGAAGTTTCTCAACCACGTACTTGAGCTGATGTTAGCTGCCGGAATGCCGAGGCTTCGCGCTTTCGGGCCGGACTCAAACGTTATCCGGATCACCGCCAAGCACCGCCGCAATCAGGCCGGGGTTGTTATTGCCCCCGACAGTAATACACGCGGAGCTGTCAAGATGTCTGATCGGCATTGGTCGGCACTGTGTCTTGCCGAAATCCAGTGTTGAACCATTGCCATCCACTGGATTCCAATGGATTCTGATGGGGTCCACTGGCTCATGGTCCGCCGCCCTATGTACAACGGAAAACAGTGGGATCCGGTGGATTCCAGTGGTTCAAAATTCCCGTCTCCGCTGGTTCCAGGTCACTTACAACCGTCGTTCCTAGTTGAGTTTTTAGGGGGAGTGTACACATCCACCAGTTATTCATCATTTCCCAGTGGTGCAGGATGTATGTGGTCTACGACACGACGTGCGAGATGATACTGTCGGCACTGGTGTCCACTTGAGCAATCAAGTTGGCCGGGAACCTGAAAAGGTCACGAAGCGACTCAACTTGATCTCAATCACTCAATCAAGTGGTTCAGTCTCCCGACTCATTAATCCGCACTGAATCGGACCGGTGTCCTATTCACAATGACGGAAAATGAAGACTTAGATTTCAGCTTCTCTGACAGTCTCCACTGAAAACCACCGGAATCCGATGGAAATGGGGCCGGCAGACCGGCGAACACCGCTGGTGATTGATGGATCTCGGCAGTCTCATTGGTATACAGTGTCCATCAACATCAGCCAATGTCCACCGATGGCCACCGGTGTCCAGTGGTGGCCGCCAGCGAACTTTCCAGCGGCGGGTATATAACTCCCCCCGAGCATTAAGATCTTCCCGGTTGTAATTTGTAAACTGAGACTTGATGCTGAAGGTTCGAGATTCAAAGCATGCGGAGACCGAGATCACGCCATGCGTTAGGTTCGGAACAAGCCCGCCGATCATTGTTTGACTGATGTGATCAGATTTGGGTCAAAACGAATGAAGGGGCTTGTGCCAAGATCCATTAGCCGAGGGACCTCTTCGTCGCGCTATTGTGCATGCAAAAGTGTGTCAATCCTCTGAGACAGTAGACAAAATATCATTATAGTGATAAAACTTAGATATTGGCCTATTCAGAATGTTGCCACGAGATGAGAGGCTCATTTAACTCGACCAACAACTACGACTTCACGGAATCTGTAAATCATGTTATACTGGTTGTATCTGGACATCATAAATTAATCCAAAGCACCGCGAATATTCTACAGAAGGATAAGAGTAGTATCTGCAAGTATCAGGTGTAACTGGGACCCGGGAGCTTATCAACACAATGAATTCGACACTCAACCCAAATTAGCTCACATTGTGACCTACGTGACAGATGTTAACGAGGCAACTTTTATTTCTTTCCACACGCCCGATGTCTGCAATCCAAAAACTGAACAGACAGAAAGTATCCAAATACCTTGTTGATTCAATTGAGCCCAGAAGATTGGTGCTTTTGGACTATATACATCTAGCGGTAAGTCAATTTCAGCATACTAAACAGTGTGTGAAATGGCCGCATATTTCAGTGCACATCCTCAATATATGGCAGGTGTGTTGCCAGGATGAATTCATGACATATATAGAGCATTTCGTCCGCAAAATTTCATGTAGAGGAGGAGTATTTGTTGAGAAAATGAGTGTTCAAGATGTCCTCTATTTTTAGGACTTTGTCCCAAGCCTCTCTCCGAGAATGGCCGGCTCGCCGGCCCGGAGACAGGCTTGCTCCGAACCTAGCCATGCGTGCAGTAACAATCTCCCAGCCTCATGGGAAGATAGTTGTTTATCATGGCCGGCCAATTGGTTGGCCTATATAAAGTCTAGACGAAGGACGCTCCATTCACATGTAGGGGATACACAGGATATCGGCTGATCTGAGGTCGGTTTCGGTACGTGAACCAAAAGTGTAGAACTCAGTTGAAACTAGAGCCAAAATAAGCACTGAGACTATTCTGTGTAGTCACTAAATTGGGCAAGCTGAGAATAAGTTAAATTCTGTGATGAATTGCACAGGAACCACCGCAATACTACCAGATGCCATCATACAGCGGGATAAAATGAAGTACTTAAGACCTCAGAGTGTATGGCTGAACCATCATGGCGTGGCTCAACTCTGTTCTTGTTTTTACCTTAGGGACCACACTTTGTTCTGCCATTCTCCTCCATAACATCGCTGATTTGGAAAAACATCGGTTTGATTTTATTGTCGTAGGAGGTCAGTCAGCAAGTCCATGGCTCAATCACAAACACTGATCATTCTTCTGGCTGCAAGGGGGGACAGCTGGAAATGTCATCGCCAACCGTCTTTCAGAAAATCCAATGCACTCTGTTCTGGTACTTGAAGCTGGCAGCTCGTATGGCTCCTTCAAAGTCTCTTTGGACAAAGCTCACCACCAGAACAGAAACGCAGATGTGCTGAACATCATTGTTCCATTCCTTGCAAATACCTCCGTGCCAAATACAGCTATAGACTGGAACTACACCACAACACCTCAGACAGGATTGAACAACCGTGTGTTGCCCTATCCTCGTGGATTTGTACTTGGAGGGACAAGTTCAATTAGTGAGTTCTATCTTATCAATGTTCTCTTCACTTTCTGATGAGTCTCAGATTTTATGGTCTATACACGAGGTCGGTGAATTGATTTACAGAGATATAATGTCGGGGCTGACTCCGAGACACTAGGCTCTATGGACGACTGGGACAGGTTTGCAAAAATTACGGGAGACCATGGTTGGTCTTGGGATGAAATATTTCCATATATTCTCAAGGTGCTTTTCTAAGATTGGCATTTATGGAATCAAAATCTGATCCACAACAGAATGAATGTTTCACCCCACCTTCTGACCACCATAACACTACCGGGCAATTCAACCCTGCCATTCATGGATTTGATGGTATCAATTCTGTATCCCTTCCTGGATTCCCAAGTGGCATAGATGATCGGGTCATTGCAACAACTGCTGAATTGGAAGAGTTTCCATTCAATCTGGATATGAATTCAGGGTCACCACTGGGGATTGGTGTGTAATGAGTAGATCAAACTGTACCAAACACCTCATTCTTTGCAGGTTGGGCACAAGCGACAATCAAAAACGGGACACGGAGTAGTTCGGCAACATCTTATCTTGCACTGGAATTTTTGAATCGTCAGAACCTGTTCGTACTCTTGAATGCAAGGGTGACCCGTGTGCTTGAGACCACTTCCGGAACATTCCGAACAGTTGAATTCATGCAAAATCTGAATGGTGCATCCATCACTTGATTGTTTTAGAATTGTTTAATCTGAAATGATTCAGGAAAAATAATCAGTCTCACTGCAAAGAAGGAGGTCATTCTCTCTGCAGGAGCCATCGGGACACCCAATATACTTTTGCACTCTGGCATAGGCAACTCCAAGACCTTGAAATCTGTGGGGATTGAATGTGTACACAATCTTCCATCAGTTGGCCAAAATCTAAGGTAAACAAACGGCTTGTTCAACTTGGGAAAGCCATCCACTAAATGGGACTGCCCAGTGACCATTCCTATCTACCTATGGGCTTCATAGTCAATTCAACTAATACCTTTGACAATTTTGCACGCAACACATCTCTGCAGCAAGACCTGCTTGTCCAGTGGGAAGAATCCCGAACAGGGCTTCTTGTTGATATTTACGAGAACCAAATTGGGTGGCAGAGAATCCCGGACAATTCCTCCATATTCAAGAAGTTTACCGATCCCGCCGCAGGACCCAAATCCCCCCACTTTGAACTAGAACACCGTCCTTGTTGGTTCCAATCGGGGTGAGTTCAGCCTTCAACTCCTCTCAGATGCCTATTTACTTTCCACTCCTCCAGCCGCCTTGACGAACGCCGCTGTGAGTCATTATTGAATGATTTTTTGGTGCACTAACTCGATCTACATGTAGGGGACACAAAACGACGTAGCGCTGGTGGTATACACACCGGATAACGTCGAAAACGGGAGTTGGGCCGAAGATGCTGAGCGGAAGATCACTGATATCATCGGACCGTGTGGACCACAGTGGGTTGAAAGTACGACACACTCGGGAGCGTGCTCATAGTTTTGAAGGCTAAAAAAATTGGCAACGCTTGCCGGACCACCGATCTGTGTCCAGATACAAGACCGATACGAGCTAGAGTCATGGATATCTGAAAGCGGTCGGGTTCTTGCTATAGGCGAAGCAGCGCATCCGTTTCCGGTGCGTAGATAATTCAAACTTATAGTAGAGGGGCGTGTCTGACCCATTTCTGAATTACCAGGCTGCATCACTCTATGCATACTCCATTGCCCTCGAAGACGGCGCCTTTATTGGGAAGATCTTCTCACATACTCGTAATCGCCATCGAATTCCAGAATTTTTGAGCGCTTTCCAAGAGCATCGGCAAGTATAACATCGAAGTCATACAGTAAATTCAGACTAACGAAACCGGCAAAACAGCGAACGACGCTGCGCTCGTATTCGAGAAATGGACAAGCAGCTCATCAGTACCATCACACTCCCTGACGGTGAAATGCAGGTGCAACGGGACGCGGCCATGCGCGCAAGTCACGCCATGGGCCGGAATGTCATGGATGCTCCGGACAGTGAGTTGCATGAGATGCATGATGAGATGCGCATGGTGTGAGCGCTCATCTGTCTTATCCTCATCCGTCAAATTCGCTGAAAGACTCGTAGATTCGGTTACGAGCCGGAGGACGATGCAGACGAGTGGTGGATGACATGGGGTCGCTTTCGGGATCCTGAAATCGACGCAAAGCAGGCTGGGCTTTTCAAGTGGGACTTTACAAGTCTGACAACCTCTGAAAACCACGATTTGCACTGATGTCGATGAGCGCGTCGTTCCAATTAATGTCACGGGACCGCGTACTCAACCCACTATCCTATCTAATTTTGCCCATAAGTAAAGCACTCTCGTATACCCCAATGACTATGATACTCCCATCTTTGAAGCCTGGCAGCTGCTGAAGATCTTCCTTATGTCCAATCTGGACATCTGTACTAGCTTTACATATTGTGTTCCCCTTATTTATCATTACTTCCCCACTTTCACCATTGACAAATATACCTATCGTCTCGTCCAACGTTTTTTGCGATGAGATCACCCCATCAAATATCCGCCACTTGCTCCTCAAGCCAAGTCCACAGCTCTTTTCCCAGAGCAGGGTCCAGGGTCTTCGGGTTTGCCTTGCCCAGACGCGCCCAGGGGATAAGGTACTGGTCGGGTCTGGTCGACACTTGCACGCCACGCGGGTTATGAAGTACTCACCTTTCCACCAAGGGTCGCACCCTCATTTGTAGCGCCTGCCCACAACTGGGTCTGGGCGCCAAGCTCCACGGGATAAAGGGTCAACTCCTGCTCGGAGTGCGGTTAGCAGATACAAAACGTCGCGGATGGAGTCAGTAACTGCGAACCATAATTTTACGCTGGTAGGCCGGAGCGTGCCGATAGAGATCGGTCAGAATGTTCCCCGGGTGCAAGGCGACAGACATGATGCCTTGGTCACCGTATCGGCGCGCGAGTTCATTGCTGAAGACCAAGTTGCCCTGTTTAGGTAAGCGCGCGCCAAGTTGAGCGTCGATGCACGCGTACAAATTTGCTTTGCGAATAGAGGTTGAGTGGAGACAACTTCTTTCTCGCAGGACTGTCCTTGAGGGTGTTGAAATCGATATTGTTGCCAGGCGTCATTTCGAGTGCAAACGATGAGATGTTTATCACACGAGCGGGTTTCCCCTCTGTGGCAGTGGCGAGTAGTGTCGGAAGCAACAGTTTGGTGAAGTAAAAGTGACCTTGAGCCGACGGATGAGGCGAGAGAAACTGGCAACTCCAAGTGACTCACCCAAGACATTCGTGCCAAACTGCAGGTCAATATTTTGCGCAGTCAACTGCTCGATCGGGGCGTTCTGCAATTCAAGTTGAGCAATGCAAACTACGCTGTATGGTGAGCACTGATCGAAAGATTAGACGTGAGTGCGCACCGGAACGATTTGGGGTCTCTTTACCATAACGCCTCTGGCATGAAGTTAGACGTGATCTCACAATTGAAAACAGGCATACCCATTGTTAAATAAGACGTGTAGTTGCGTCTCTTTCCTATCGGGGCAGATTAGGTACCACGGAACCGAAGACGCGGACATAAGCTCGTACTGCTTGAATTCTTCCACGGCTCGTTTCACGGAATGCAGGTCGGCCAGATCCAAGCGAAGGAATTGCGCTTCATTTCCGGTCTGATTCTGGAGGTCCTTGATAGCTGCTTTCGTGTTCTCCTCGTTGCGCGCCGCGATGTATACCTTGGCGTTGTGCTGCAGCAGGACCTACACGCGCCCACACTCATTTGATGCTCTCGCCACGAGTACGACTGTGGTATTACCTTGACCGTTTCCTTACCCACGCCTGGTACACATCAATTGAATCGTTGTTTTCAACGGGGAAAAGTTTGAGCTGACCTGAACTGCCTCCCGTTACTATTATTACCTACGAAGATCAAGACCGGCGAACTCAGAGAGAAAACGGGTGCCTTACTTGTCCAGTGAGATCCGGAATGTCTTGGTAGGAAAACTTGGACTTCGGTGGAAAGTTGGTTTTGATGAAGGATACTAGGATGCCCATGATAGCGAACGGAGCTTACAGGAGGCCGTGATTCTTGCCTCTCTTATACTTGACAGCCAGCACGCCGCGGCAAAATGTGTGCCGGTCACTGTCGTAGATAGAGCATGGGAATTGATTCTTGATTGATTCACAGCTGGAGTTCCGTTGATACTAGAGCGGCAGTCAACCAGCACTTGAGCGTAGACACCACTTTTCGCACAGCCTACTAGCAAATGCTCAGATCAGCGGGGAGATACGGTGATGTGTGGAGCCGCGGGGATTTAGTGAAGCGCCTTCAGGCTTGCTAGTCCTGCTTCCGACACGACTGCGGAGATGGTGCGCTCAGCAACAGGGTTCTCCCGCATTGACATTTACTCACGAAAGGGTCCGCGCTGGCACAAGAACTCTCAGTCCCTAGGGCCCGGACCCTAGCAATAGTAGCATACTATCACCGCCGCAGACGACCGTTGTCACTCAGTGGAATGGTCGGGATACCAGAGCCCTTCCCTTGAAGCTAGTTATCAGAAGCCAGGAGTGGCCGTCGGTGCGAAGCCTGAGACTGGCAGTGAGAGTCAAGTCAGAGTAGTATGCACGAGTCGGGCTCGGAGATCCGAGTCATCGGATGTACATCCGAATCCGATCGGACGTGTCCCAAATTTGATGACATCCACTAAATATCGATCCTTGAACGAACTTGAACTTCGTAAGTATTACCGCGAAGATAGTCTTCCCTCCCGTCTTTTACCCGATAATCTTGCTTGTTACACCCCCTTATTATTTGCTTGCCCTTTGTTCAATTTTTTTGTCAGCAGTCTAACATAACTTCAAGGTTCTGACTTCGTGCAGCGGAACCCCGCCAACCCTATGTCTTGCAGCCCGGATAATTTTCTTTGACCGCGAACCCAGAGGAGAAGTGGTGGATTCAAGCTCAACCAAGCAGAAATATCGGATACTACTAAAAACGGCAGCGGTTCAAGTTTAACGTTCAAAATTAACCCACTTTTCAAGACTTGGGAGGAGTTGCAAAACCTTCGACAGCAAAGGAGTTCCCTTGGGTGACTCAAAACATTACAGTTTGTGCGGTCAGGTCAACAGTCGGAGCCCCCTATTACAGAATTATACAAAGCCAGCGGCCCTCCAATAGTCAACCCATGCCTCGACATGCTCCTTGGTAAGGATGTCCGCGTCGCGCAGCGCAATACTGATCTTCTGGACCTTATCAACGGAGAAACTGGGTCCGACAAACTCCGCGTTCGCGGATCCCGTGGTTGAGTTGACCAAATTGCTGAAGAAGTCGAGGAGTTTTAAGCCCGGCTGATTGATGCGTCATATAAGAAATGAAGTCTCGAAGTATCATGCACGCACAAGATCCTCCTTGTCGTACCCGCCGCGAGCCTCGCAAGCTTCCAACTCTGTATACCATTCCGGAAAGCTCACGAACTTCAAGTCTTTGGGAGTAGTATTGCTGTTCTTCAAGAGCGCATCCCGGACGCATTCCATCACGAAGTTCCAAGAGACAGGCTGGGGATGTACGATATTTAGCACGGGAGGTAGTCGTCCGAGATCTTCCGTGCCAGTAAATGCTACGTCCATAATGGCTGAAGCGACGGTATCAAAGTCGATCCAAGACACGAGCTGTACTAATCGGTCAGTCGTGATTTCGTCTTGGACTATTTGCACTTGCGCCATCTGCAACCGGAAGAAGCCCGAGAGTCATGCCGCTCTTGACCAAGATCGGCACCCAGTCGCTGGTCGCCCACGCACCCTTCGGAAGCGCACCGCAGACCTGGCCGATTCGGAGGCATGACGCATTCAGATCGCTTTTGGCGAGAATCTGTGAGACGCAGTCAGTGAGATGCCCACATGAAAAGCCGGCGTCTCAGACCTGTTCTGCAACATATTTACTTTGACCGTATCCGCCAAGTGCAGCACTCGCGCTGTTCAAAAGACTCTCTGGACAAGGTCCTCGACTAGGGTCCCATAACTGCGCAGATGCAATTGAGGAGGTAAATATGAATTTGGGATCTTGTTCGCTTGACAGCGCCAGGTCAATGAGGTGGCGTGTTCCTGAGATGTGGGGCTCAAATGAAGCGAGTCCTTTGTTGAAATCAAGCGTCCATGCGTTGTGAATAATCAATGTGACCGATTTTCTGATCTAAGCAGGGTTAGCCCGAAAAGCCGATGGAATATTAGAACTCACCTCTTCGTACAGCTCTGCATGGATACCGAGGTCTCTTTGAGCCGTTCGACCCTCGATCAATACGAGCTTGGGAGACGCCAGGAGCTGCGTATCCAGTCCCCGTTCCCGGAAGACGTCGAGATGTCGGGCAGCGAGGCTTTGTTCCGACGGTCGGTTAAGAGCGTAAACCTTGAGGACTCGGTCGTCCGTCAATAGCGACACGAGAATTTGTGACCCGAGGTTTCCGGTCGAACCGGTTAGGAGGACCACTGCGCTCTGTGCAATGCCGGTTGTTCCTCTTGTCGTCGGACGCCTGGACGTAGGCGAATACTTGGCGATCAGTTCTTCGATTTGAACCTCCACATCCGCAGCGGCTGGCGTCGCCGTTCCACTGATCAAATCCTCGAGGTAAGTCGATAATCGTGAAATGGTGGGGTAAAGATAGACAAGGTTCTGCGCGATACCCTTTGCCGCTTGTGCGTCCTTTCGAGATCGTATGGCATGTACGACACGGAGGCGGAACACCGTGGCGGTCAAACTAGCGAATGGATGTTGAACACATTCGAAAGTCCGAGACGCGGATGACCAACCTGTCGAATCCTTGCTGGAATAAATCTATGGTTGGCGATATCGTCGAATTGGTAAGATTTGTCGCCAGCTCGATCAGCCAATCCTGGATCAGGGCGAACTCCCATACGACGGGCAGCTTATTCGAATCGACCGCGCCCGCCTGTTCCTCGATTGTTTCGTATCTGGAAGTCATCAGCCCGAGTATAGCCATGACAATGGAGGACCTACATCGCTTCGATCTCCGGAGAGTACAGATTGATTGTGGCTTTACGCAGAACCGTCCCTTTCCCCGCACGAGGCAAGGGTTTGTCCCGGGATGTAAACAACATTGTCTCCTTGAAAAGTCGGCTGAATGCAGGGGCAATCCGATTCGCTTCTTCGATCGTGGGCCTGGTATCGAACCATGTGAGCCGACACTAACCTCAGTAATCAACACCGTACCAGATCTTATCTCTGAGCTCCGCCAACTGAGTTACGTTCTGGACATCAATCTGGAGGCCTGGGACAGTTTCGATAATGATACCCGCTTGAGCGCGCTCGCTCCCAAACATCACAGCTCCGGCGACGCTAATCTGTCTTATAAATCTGAGTGCGCGGAACGGCTAACTGACTCACTCGGGGCTGCTGGCGACAATATCTTCCATGGGAGCTGGCACCGTTTTCTCCCCAGAGGTGTGAACAATCACATCGTCAACGCGCCCAACACTACAGGACATTCAGCGTCGCAATTACATCGAGCAATGTTCAGCGTACATCTTCCAGAGGTGTTTCTTTTCCGGATGATTCACGAATAGATCAGAAGTGCCATATCCCTTGACGTCATGCAAATTCTCCACCATCGGCCTGAACTTTTCCGATGTCTGCGATTAATTAGCACGCAACGCACGAAGCACGCAAATGGGAAGAACGCACTAAAACTTGACATTCAGATGTACCGTCGCCCTGGGGCACCCATCGCACGTCCACCGCGTCGGTGAATCGCAGCCAGGACCATTCCTTGGCGTCTTCTTCACGCGGAACCAGCGATGTAAGCGGGCCAATCTCGGTAGCGCCGTATACTCCGAGCAAATTTACACCAGCGTCGACAAGGGCGTCTCCCATCCGCTGGGGAAGCGGCCCACCTGACCACACCTATCGCTCACAAGTTCAAACTTCAACCACACAAAAAAGGAACGTATTGACTCACGACGGTATCGAGTGTCTTCAGGTACGCGATGGATTGCGGAGAGCGCATCCAGGCGGATAGGAGGGCGGGGACCGTGGTGAGAGTTCGACATTTCGTCTTGCGCGCATTATCAAGAACATTGTCTGGCGTAGGAAATACGGGGAGTGTGCTTGGGGAGACTGCCGTCGGTGGATAAACCGCGGCGCAAGCACCGAAAAGGGGCTCCAAAAGCTGGCAGACGATACCAAACTGATGAAAGCACGGCAGTGCCATGTTCCCAAAGGGTTTCTCCAAAAAATCACGCGCCTCTGTAACAGCCGCTGAGTGGCCTAAGTTAGGACCAGCGGTCTAGCATCCGAAAGATCAGACATACGGAGGGTAGTCCACTGCATGACTGCTCTGTGCGTCTGTAGGATAGTTTTGGGTAGCCCGGAACTTCCCGACGAATGCATATAAAGGCAGATGTCGTCCGGAGTTGCGTGGCTCTCATTCTGATAGGGTTCGAATGCACAATCGGGAGTCTCAACGCCTATATTGGGATAGATATGGCTGAGTGACGGAACCTCTTCGACGGTCAAGACGAAATTGGGGTCGACCTCAGCGATATGCTGCCTGAGTTCAGCCAACAGAGGTTCAAGGGTGATACAGGTGGCTATGATTCGATGGCAAGATGCCGTGCGCAGCATCTGGAAGACTCCAGCAGCAGAGTTCCTGGGCGAGATAGGAAAGGGCTAATCTATCATCAGGTAAATTTTGGGCGGGGTGGAAACACGTACGATGTGATTGCCAGTAATGAGACCGACCAGAAGGGCATGGTACAGCACGGTATCCGACAGCGCAATAATGGCTACCACCTGGCCAGACGAGCTCCCGCCGCTTGAGCAAAGGATATTAGCCGCTCGATGACAGGCGCGACTGAATTCCAGATGCGTTATGGTGACGATCTCGCTGGAATCAGGCTTTGCATAGACATAGAATGGACCTGACGGATTCGTCTTGCAGTTGAAATCAACTACGTCGGGGATGAGCATCGGGATCGAGGGGGTGAGTGAAAGTGCGCTTTCGTTGGTGCTATGAGAAGAGGCGGTGAGAACGATGGTATGTCGGCATGTAGCTGATATTATCCGGCTACGAAAGACCCGTATCAGTGTATCAAAGGAATCCCGAGATCTCGGCGTCTTCCAGATTGCCAATCTGTAGACACTTTGTAGACTGACGCATCTGAGGTCTGCCAGACATTCCAGACTGTCAGAACGCCTGCTGTGCCATACTGGCTGGGTCAGACACGCCCACAGGCCTCGGAGCGTTTCTGGCTAGATAATAAAGGTTAAGTAAATCAGACATAGCGTAGAAAGTGATCGGTTGACATACATGCGCTCATGCATGATGTTCATAGGTGATGATAGGCAACCAAGGAACTAGACAATCTTGCATAATGGCAGCCAGATCGCGCGATCTATGTAGAGGCCTACGGGCATCAGCAGCAGACTACTGGTCTTGATGTAGCATCCGGGTCTTCACGGGTCTGAAATTGTCGTCTGGTGTCGTCTGGCTGTTTGACGGTCTGCTATGGTCTGGCAGCCTCCGACTCTGGCTGATAAGTAGCTCAACTAGCCCTGTCGTATTAGATGCACGGCGGAAGGTGAGGAAAATCATCACGGCGCACCATCTGAGCGCTGCAAAAGGTTGAAAAGCCAGACGGTTGGGAGGATCATGATGATGGTCACTGTCAGTGTCAGAGACGAAAACGTGACGACGCCGGATCATACCGTTATCAATTCGGGCCGAGCTCTACCGCGTATACTTAAGTAACTTGTAACTTGGACATTTCGTTTTGGCGCATTGGGGACTATAAGCACTATGTGATCAAGTGCACAGGCAGACAGATTTAAACATAAATCTCACCACCCCGAAATATAACATCTATCAATTCCGATGGCTGGCGTGATTGTCAATTACAAAGTAAATAAAACTTGAACATACATTGACTACACAAGAATTCCGCTAACAGGAGGGAGTTCCGCCATACCGTCAAAGATTACATCCCGGAACTCTCTCAGGCCCAGATCTGTGATGTAAAAATTCAGAATAATGTATCTCCAAACATCCCACGTGACATCATCAGTTCAACTTGTTCATCGCCGCAATCGGGCATAGAGCTTCAAACCCGTTTTATCTGGTCATTTATTCTTAACAATAGCTCTGAGACGACTGGCTACGGTAACGAGCATGTCCTTCAGACTGCACACGGCCGCATTATCGCCAACATCAGATTTACTAGAACAGTAACCAGTTAATTAATCCTCTTCATCCCACACGCGCTCCGGAAGTCGTCTCGCAAGTAGTAGAGCGAGTGCTGAGAGTATAAAGAAGAACGCATACACTGCATAGCCTCCGAGAATATTCCACTCCACTGAGAGAGAGAACAACGAGGTGGACAATACCGGACCAATCGCCCTAGATATTGATGCCGTTGTCTGCGACAAACCGTTCACAGTTCCTCTGCTACTTTTGGGGGCAGATGCGACGATGAACATGAATATCGCCCCTGCAGGAACATCAAGAAGATATCCAGAAAAGAAAGAGCTCGTAGGACACACCAAATGAGCTGTCCATCATTGCACCCAACACAAGCACACATCCAACCAGTATCCAGATCCCGAACGTCAATCCCGACTTTTGAGCAACGAGACTGATGAGCGGGAGAATTGCGAATATGGGAAGGCACGTTGATAGACCGAAGATGAAGACGCGTCTCTCGCCGAAGCGACGCACGAGTCTGGAGAAAAAAGAGACTTGGAAGAGGCCCGTAGTACAGCCATATACTGCTAGAATCACCCCGATGGTAAATGGCGGCAGCCCGAGACCGCCGATCTCGAGCGGCATGGCTAGAAAAAGAGGGAGGAGAGCCGCCAACGCTATGTTCAGGAAGGCGAGCGCGAAATAATTGGACACAGATATGATGATGGGGAAAGTGAACAGTTCCCTCAGCGGTAGCGGCGCTCGTGGTTTTGCAGATTGCGAATTCTCTCCATTCTCGGCATCGTGTCCTTCGAGCCTTGTGTCGTCCTTTTTGGTTCTCTGAGGAACTGTCTGCGGATAAAATCAATTGCGCACAACAGGAGTAGAGATATGGGTGAGCATACCTCTTTGAAAAGAAGGAGGACTACCAGAAACGAGAAGAATACGAAGGCTGCAGTCACGAGGCAAGGTAGAAAGTAGGGGAAGTCAGCCCAGAATCTGCCCGTGAACGTTTTAGGGAACCGATCTTGTGGCCGAGACAGCGATCCTCCTATGAGAGGCCCAAGAGATGCCTGCAAGAATCAGAAGCCGATGTAGGTGCTCACAAATCCACCTACTCCGGTCGCCCATATAACTTCGCAACGACAACATCAATCTTGTTTCTAGAGACTGACGGAAGGCTAGACATACGCGGGATGTATGCGAAACCTTGGGCCCGATTCGAGGAATCCAGGAGATCGGCAAGGGTACTTTTCATGACGCCTAACGGATGTGCCTTCAAGAAGTCACGAAAACTTGCAAAAAGATGCGTACCAGAATTTCCGTTCAACAGGCCGGTAAGACAGCGACTTGGAAGGATATCAGATAAAACCGTGAATATGAACCGTCGACCGCACTCGACTTGCTCACCTTACGACAAGCGCCCAGAACGTCCGCGACAGTCCGAAGCAGAGCATAGAAATAGCTGAACCGAGCAAACCTATCGTCAAAACAGGCTTCCTCCCGATGTAATCAGATGCTCGACTCCATTGCAGCACTGTGATTGATTCCGTTATGAAGAACAACGCTTCCTGAACAATCTTGAGCATCAATACAAGGCAAATTTGAAGCAGAGGCGGACTCAACAATCTAAAATCCGTCAGTGGATCCTTGTTCTAGCACAATGAGAGACACGTACCAGGCCGCTGTCGTGTCCAGGCAAGTTCAGAAGATATAAGAGTGAAAGTGATAGACTCACGCGTAGTAGCCAACTTTTTTTTCATCACCGCCAGTGATATCGAGTTCACTCACGAGCTAAACAAGAAATTGAGACTTCAGTTGAACCAAAATATCGTATCAGTAACGACTCGCCTGGTTTATAAACGGATATATTGATTGACTTGTCAAGGGCTCGCAAATTTGGACCAGCATTACAATCGCCAGCTGGAGTTTGGGGAGAGGCGTAGGCCCCTTGCGTTGGGGCTGGGGCAGCAGGGGCATTACTTCATCGATGCTGTCAGTCATTTTGCGGGGAAAAGTGTGTCGACAAAACGGATGCCAGGCGTCTTATATACCCCGGGGAACGCGTTCCGAACTCCGCGGCCGGGAAGTTGGGTCACACGGGAGGTGATATACTTAGGCCATAAGTAGAGTGGCCGAGTTGCGCCACGTTCTAATGAAGTAGCCTCCTGAGCCGATGAGCCGATGCGATTGGATGCCGAAATCAGTAAGAACGGCCGGCGGGAGCCGACTCCTGTTAAGCGCACCGTCCGGCCAAAAAAATCTTACGGAGAAACGGCAATATTCGTTAGGTCTTGATGCATGATGGCATATCATTTTCCTGCCTTTTGTTTGGCGGACATTTCTACCTCAACCGCGCCCACCTGTGCCTGATGTCCCCAGTCCCATGAAAACTTCTAATCATCAAGCAACCTCGTCCCACACCTCGTCCGGAAGGCGCGCCGCGAGCAGTAGAGCAAGGCCAGACAGCAAGAGATAGATGAAGTACACCATGTACCCGCCCAAGAGATTGTGCTGCACGGACAGCGAGAACAAGGAGGTGGACATCGCAGGGCCGATCGCTCTAGCAAGCGCAGCCGAGGTTTGCGACAAGCCGTTTGCGGTGCCCCTGCTGCTTTTAGGCGCCGACGTCGTGATGTACATGAAAACGGCGCCTGGCGGGAATAATGCGGTCAACGACGTCGAGTAAAAAGAAGGAAGAACGGACCGAAGGACGTGTCCATGAACGCGCCCATGGTTAGTATACACCCGACGAGGATCCAGACAACAAAAGACAATCCGGAGCGTCGGGCGACGATGCTGATGATTGGGAAGAGGGCAAATGCAGGGAGTGTTGCAAGCATGCCGTTGAAGAACACGCGTTTCTCGCCGAAACGCCGAACCATTCGGGCAAAGAAAAAAAACTGGATCAAGCCCGTGGCGATGCCGTATGTGGACAAAATGATTCCGATATCAGGCGGCGACAAGCCGAGGCCACCAATCTCGATTGGCATGGCGAGAAAGAGCGGAAGCAAAGCCGCAAGCGTGGTGTTGAGAAATGCGAGACTGACATAGTTGGAGACCGATATTATCACCGGAAAGATGAGAAGCTCGCGGAGCGGGAGGGGACCATCATGCTCGCGAAGCGGTGCAGGAGGCGCGCTGTCAGCGCGTATAACGGGCGGCGCATGTCCGCTTTCGGCCAAAACCCGCGGCGTCCGACTCTTCCAGGAAACAGTCTGCGAATATAACAAGATTTAGGATGGGGATTTTGCGCGATATATCGGTGGACTTTCCTCTTCGAAAAAGGCAAACACCACGAAACAGGAGAGAAACACAAAGCTTCCCGTCACTAGACAGGGCAGGAAGTAGGGAAATGCCTTCCAAAAGACTCCGGAAAACAGTTCTGGGAAACGATCCTGGGGTCGTGCCTCCGATCAGAGGACCTATAGATGCCTGCAGTCGTGTCATGAGTCTGGCAGATCACGGCATAACGAAGACGCTTACCCCAGTAGCCCACACAACTTGACAGCGATAAGGTAAGTTGTCGAGAATCTTTGAAGATGTAGGGATCACCCACTGGGGAGATAAGCGAATCCATCCGCCCGGTTGGTTTTGTCGGTCAAGTCGCCCATGGCAGACTTCATCACACCTAGGCAGAGAACGTTAACAACACAGGTGGGCATAAAGCATGAGTATAAGCTCAATTTACCGATGTTTCCGTTCAAGAGCCCACACAGGCAGCGGCTATTGATTGTGGTCAAACAAGCCGGCGTAGCTATAGGAGGAAAGGTGGATGTACCTCAGAACCAAGGTCCAGAATGTGCGCGACAGTCCAAAGCAGAGGATCGAAGCCGCTACTCCGAACAAACCCAAGATGAGGACGGGCTTCCGTCCTACCCTGTCGGATGCTCGGCTCCATTGCAAAACGGTCATGGCCTCCGTCAGGAAAAATAACGATTCCTTAGGCGGCATTGTTAGAGTGTTCCAGCAATCGACCAATTTACTCAACGATCTACGGCAGAGACCCCAGAAGATCATCAATACCAAGATTCGAGACTCAGAGGCCATTTCTCACCAAACCGCTGCAGGGAGGTCAGCGCAGATAAAAGATGGCAGGCTGATAACACGCACGCGTAATATCCCACTTTCTTCTCATCGCCGCCCGTGATATCGAGTTCCCTGACGAGCTGCGACACGGTCACGGTCAATCTCATTCCGATAACGATCGTAGGGCTGGAGGATACCTGATTGATATAGGGATAGATGGATTGGCTGGCTAGTGGCTCGCAGATCTGAATGAGCATTATAATGGAGAGCTGAAGCTTGGGCAACGGCGTTCGAGGTGTCCGAGTCTTGCCTGCCGGTGACACTGGCAACAGGGGGGTTTCTTCGCTCGACATCGTGAAAAGCACGTTTGACAAGGAGTGGAAGTGGAGGTGTGTTGGGCTTCGCGACTCGTCGCGGCGTCTTATAAGGGCAGTGCGGAAGACCAAGGCCCGTCAGAATGTTCTTTTCAGTCGCATTATCCGAGCTCGTAGTGACTCAGTCAAGTCTGGGAAAAAAGGCAAAAGATTAGAGACCCGATAAGTTGCGGCGTCGTGCCGTGTTGGTGCCGTGACGTCAACGCGTCAACACTGGTCACGTCCAGAACCGACACAGGACCAACTGGCCGTCCAGGACCCAAACTTCCACATTCTAGCCTTGGATGTTCTCTTAGTAGGAGGAGAGACCACACAGAAGAGACGTTTACCTGCGAGACACCTGTGGAAACACACGCCGGCGCTCACTTCCGATGGCCACGGCAGAAGGCGGACTCGACTCTGAGCCCGAGCTCGAAATCATCGATTTAACCGGCGACGCAACTTCTGAGTCCGAAGATGGCCAGGCGGAGCGCGAGGAAGACCCAGACACCTCATTCAATGGTCTTGACGAGGCCTCCCGCGCCCGGCTGCATGCCGCGATCTTCACGGTCCCCGAAGCGCGTCTGCGCGACGTGTTGGCCGGCCTCATTGACTCAGTGCCCGCAGTGTACCACGCGCTCGCGAGAGAGCTGGTCGTAAACACCCCAATCACGCGCGTGGTCGTCCCGCGCTGGGAAACTTGCGCCAACTGTCGAGAAACGTATGACGTGCACGACGACGAGGGCGAAGAAGAGTGTGTCTTTCATCCGGGTGTGTCTTAGGCCCTGTCTGCTGACTGCATGGCTCGCTCACCGGGCGCTTGACAGGCGACCTGCAAGTAAATGAAGCAATGTTCGGGGATCATGACGAGGATCGTTTCGGGCCTATGGACTCGACGCAGATGCGCGACAGGCACCCTGAAAACTTCGCGTGGAGCTGTTGCAGCGGAAACGGTCTCACAGAAGGCTGCGTTACCAGCAGACACGCTCCGGCCAGCCACAAAAAGCAGCGGCTCTGATCTGTAACGCCCTGTCGTTTCACGATCCGCGCGCACCTGAATACTGCCAATCTTGTATACTTTCTCGGTCATGCAATTCATTTGGCCCTTACCGGGCTGATTGTGAAACCGTGAGATCGACCGTCATGCCGCAGTGGCTCGACCTAGCTGGATCCGGTCCGCCATCCTTTGTTTGACTTCGGCATACTGATAGATCTACTCTTTGACCGTGACTCTTGCCTCTCATTTAAGCCTTGTACGCTCCTTCCTTTTCGTATCTATCTTCCACCTGCATTCTTGCTAAACCATCTCGCGCCACTCAAGGTCTACCATAACACATCTAGCGTTCGAGTCTGCTATGTCCTCGTCCGAGTCGAGAGGCGCGTCTGACTTCGGGTCCTCCGAGTCGCTCGCAAGGTCGCAGGACCACGCCCTGGCTCTGCTCCCTGAGCCCGAGCTCCGCGCGCTCTTGACGAAACTTGCGGTGACAAACGCACGCGTCCGGCGCGCCATTGCGCGCGAGCTTCGCCGCCCCACCCACGGCCACTCGAGGCCCAAACGCCACAAACACCCGCGTGAGCCTCAGCCCGAGGCGATATGCGCGAACTGCCATCAAGAGCGCACAAGCGCGATCGCCGACGAGCCGTGCGCCTTCCACCCTGGTGCGCGTCTGTCTCCCCATACTGTCCTCTCAAGGCACGTGTTGACTGGATGAGGACAGGCCAGCTCGAAGACTCCGTGTTCGAGTTCCTCTCGCGCACGCCCGAGGGCCGCCCCCTACGCATACGACGGACGCTCGTGATGTGGACGTGCTGCGCGGAGGCGCCGCAGGCCCTCGGGTGTGCGGATGCGAACGCGCATCTTTGGCGTGCGGAGTAATGACGCACTGCCAACGCACTGCGCTCTACAGGATATTGGCAGGGCTTAGGCACCGTGTGCTGTATACTATATATTGTGCATCATGTACTGTGGCGTGATCGGTCGGCGGTCCATCCCAGAAAGATGCTTGCATATTCATTTCAGGTGTATTGGAATCTGAGCCTGGAGCCGAACGATGAATACTATGCTAGCGAGGGATTTCCAAATTTGTGCCTCTGCAGATTCTACCTAGGGTTACTAGTAGCCATCACTCCATCCATGATAGGAGCTGTGTTGGCGGGACAGGACGAAGGCTGCTTCGTCCTGTGCTTGACCAACGTCTCAGAACCATCGAGTGTTGACAACGTTGACCGCCACTGCCTTCAGGCGCTTTGATCGGCTTGGCGCCTGGATTTTTCTCGGACATCGCTTCATCCCGTCAAGATATCCAGTTCCGCTTGGCCAGCACTTCATTCTGTGTGCTAAACTCAGCTCATATCCCCTCCATAGCTCGTTTTATTGGCATGCAGTCCGCGTGTCGTCGAGATCGACACTTACAGAAGGTACCCCGACTTGCTGCGGGATTAACGTTTAACAGCGGCGTCGAGCGAGTCCCTTGGCATTCAGAAAACATGAAAGTCCGACCTAGTTATGCGTGTAGACCTTGCTACCCTACCCACGGCTGTTTCAGACGTCCGCACTGAAAACTGCCTTATCAGGTGTCGGGCGTTGTGCCTTTAAACTCCCGCGCTGTCAGTGTCAATGTCAACCCTTGCACCGCTTTTGAAGATCAGCATGGGGTGATTTGATTTTCAGAGCTACATACCCACAAGCTACACATATGTCTTCGTGCTACATAGGCGATAGCTGGAGTCCTTAGCGGGCCAGCCCTCTGGCGGAGTCATTCATACAAAGGCAGGTGCAGTAGACAAGAGCGCTACAGTTACACAATAGATCCTTCGCAGTCGGCGGTCGCAATCAAGTCGCAATCACGAAAACGCCGGCAGAGATGAGCGGTGCGGCGATCTCCACGTAGAGCCTTATGCAGGCTATGTGCAGCGCGGACTCCCCTAGTCTCCCCAAACCGTGTTTAATTGATCGGGGGCAAGGAGTAGAACAAAGTTGTGGTTATTTGCGAGGCCATTTGAGGGGCTGGCTCGGATCGGTAGAATGGCGTCGTTCCAGCAGTGAGGTGCGCGCTGCCTTCCAAACCGGTGCCTTGCCAGCGGTCGATGAGACACAGGCCATAGAGTGCAAAAACGGAGAAGGCATACGGGAAGTGATGGCATGCCTGGTCCCGGTAAGCTCGCGATTTTGAGGCCAAGCCAGGTCACGTTGTCGTGTCCTTGAGCCTTGGCCTTACACCGTCGCTGCCTGCAGCGCCACAGCTTCTTTCTGCTGACTTGCAGGCACGCCGTATCCGTCGCTCGTCCGGCTCTCCACAACCGCCCGGCCGTTCCTCGCGACGACAAAGGATATATGTAAGAGCGTCCCAATCACGTCCAACGCCACGCTGATAAGCGCTTCAGCGTCGGGGTCCACGCCTATTCGGGAGGTAGCGCGCAGATTCGTGGCCGTCATTCTGCCAGACAAGGGTTGCTGGGGTGGAAGTCTGGCGCGGAGGTCTAGAAGGCGGACTGCGCGGCGAGTCGTCTGAGCCGTATGGAGCGGGTCCACGCGGCTTCGGAGGGAAGATCCTGGATGATAGAGTGTAGTGCTGCGAGCCACGGAAATCAGCAGCGTAACGGCGAATATGTATGCCATCTTGTACGTGGGACGAGAATTAAGCGCCCGCGACGGCTGGTGCGGATCGACGTCGGAGTGGGACAAAGACAATAGCTTCGGCACGAGATGCGGTCTGTACGGGGAGTCGAATAGTTGGCTTGAGGAGCATGGCGAGTTTGTCTGCGCGCCACAGGATATACACGCAGCCGTCCTCGGAAGTCATTCCTGCCTTTGTGCATTCCTTGGAGTCCATCGCGCCCTTGTTGTTCTCCCGTACTTCTTCCATGTGCTGCTTATCGTGTCTCTTGAGGTCTTCATACGTATTATGGGTCGAGGAGGATGATGATGAAAAGAGAGTAGCGCTCTTAGTAGAAGATGAGCAGCGTATCCGCAGGGTAGAGCGAGGGATGGGTCGTGATCTTGAGGCGGATGTCAGTCATCCGTCCGGGCCTGGAGAATTGACGCACTCAACAGTGTGTGGCCTCGACTGCTAGCTGCATTCCGCGTCGTCGCGGCGGCGCGCGGAACGGCGATACCACAGCGCGGTCCTGAGTGAGTGTTATCCCGCTGCCCGTCTAAGGCCAAACTGCTATGCGATTGGAGATTGCTTACTCGGGGGAAAGGATATGAGCGTCCACGTCCTTGGCCAGGGACGTGAGCGACAGATACTTTGAGGTCCGCAGGCGCAGAAATCGACGTTCTCCGACAAGAATACCGGTGCTTTCGAGCCCGGCCCTTGCAACAGGATTACCATAGAATTTGTGAGCGGCCTCGTTGGGAGGCGGCAACCACTCCTCGCGTCCTCAGATAACATCAGAGCAGAAATGTATATGATCATTGCTTCACTGGTCCAAAAGAGTATGCAGATGGGGAGTTGGATGAGTGGTGGTTACTAGGTTCGCAGAGGAAGTCATTTTCAAGTCAGACACCGAAGCTTGACTCGGAGTACTTGAGTTCATGCTGAAGGCTTTTGTCGACGATACATTCCTTCTCCGCGCGGGTCCGACGGTTCCCCTGCCGAATTTGACTGACTAGTGCTAGTCTCTGGGCGCTGAGCGCTGAGCGCTGAGCTCTTCATTAGGTCTTCCTGAGGCCCGAGGGCCGAGGCTCAGGGTAGAAACAAGAGACATGAACCAAACATCGACTTCTTTGACTCGGATCTACTTATTACCTAACACAAGTGACCACCGCCACACTTTTCTCAGCTTTTCTCTCTACGACATTACTTACACCTGAACACCATTGCAATGGTCTGGGACGAAGGTCGTACAAAGGACCACGGAAGAGCTTGGAAGCCCAACAGACAGCAGAATGTGAATGCACCTAAAGTGACTGGATGCCTTCCAAATGCCTTCGCCCACGCTCCGTTGCTGCATAGCTGCATCTATATTCTTGGTCTCTTCAACTCGCTTCTCACCGGGGCGGAGCTACGTCTCCAGGACGAACGTTGAGATGTGGCAGAGTCGCGTTGTTTTGGTACGCTCCACCCGTGGCTTCCGCAGCACAACGCTGACTCGTCTCTTGCAGTGTTCACGACGCAGGACGTGCTGTGGACTGCATGGTCCGTAAGCGATTGGACTGCAGGCTTCCGTCAGTTCGCGAATCCCCACATCGCGTGTTCTTGACTTTCCGCACCCGGCTGCTATTATGATCTCAATGCAAGCGTTTACCTCGACTTCGCCAGGCATGGGTAGAAGAGTCTTGCAAATGATCCTGCCATGGATGTCATGCCCCGTCTTGAGCAAGGTAACGTCGGCCAGGACTTGCATGTGCAAGCACTCATTCGTCTTCTCGCAACGAACAGGCAAGCTAGCCGACCGCGACGATCTCACAGGCTTTTGCCCATGGCACAACTCCATCGTCATCAAACCAGCACTAGTAGCTATATCTCCGTAGACTTGTCCCATCCCGGCGGCGCGGTACGTTCCAAGTACTTTCCTCAAGGCCTGTCAATGGACAAACAACGAGGTCGCGTAGATGAGCCAGGTCATACATTCTTTTGTTTCCTGATGTGAAAGTGGGGTACATTTTTTGGTGTTTTACGTCTACTTAATATTTATCTATATTATAGGTTTTATACGTATATGATGTGTCCATGAGCACTGTCCAAGAAACCGAAATGTCCACAACAAGGTCCATGCAGAGATATAAGTCCAAAACTGTCCATGATGAAAGCCCACAGCAAACCCAACGAGAAAAGAAAGGGGAACTTGGCGGATTTAACGCCCCTCCTCGTACAGCCGCCGCTGAAGAGTTCGGGACAAAAGTGAACCGCGGACAAAACCTCAGAACAACATCTTCATGCGATGGGCAGCGGACTTCAGCTGGAGAGTAGCGGGCGCTTGAGCCTTGGTGAACCTGATCTCGCCGCAAAACTCCTCCCCCTCGTTCCCCTCGACCGAATCTCTGGCCGCGATGATGGCCTCTACTGCCCCGTCAAGGGATTGAAACCGCGGGCTGCATGCCAAGGCGCACGGAGACTGCAACTGAGTCGGGCCCGCCTGCGGGCTTACCGACGACGTATATCGCGGCGCCAGCGCGATATCATACGACACAGACGTGTTCGCCAGCCTCTGCGCGCAGCGCGGAGAACTGGGAGTGGGGGAAACGCGTCTGCCAGTGCTTTTCTTGGGTGTCTCCTCTGTGGTTGTTGCCATGGCGTACGAGCGCCTGCGTGTGCCGGATACTGGGCGCGACACGCTAGGCTGCGGAGCGACGGGGTCCTCCAAGATGACGTATAGCTCCCTGCCGGGAGAGCCGGGGAGCCTCTGTGTGCGACGTTTGATCGTGGAGGATGAGCGGCGGGGCTGGATTCCTTGCGCGGATGCGGGGCAGTCCTTCTTAGCTGGGACGGCGCGCCGGTTGGTGGTGGAGGGGTGGCCAAGCCCGATCGTGCGGCTGCTGGACTGGTGGCGGTCTACCTCGAGGGACGCTGGGACGCGTTTGGAGGACGACGGATGACCAAGCCCGATGAGGCGGCTGCTGGACTGCTCGGGGGCCTGTGATGATGGGCTGACACCCGACTGGGTCACGGATGCCTGGACGACGACGGCAACAGGAACCTGTGACTGTGGTGCTGCTGGCGGCGGCGCGGCGTTGAGGAGTGGGTAACGTCCGAAGGGCGACGTGCGCAACGCGATTACCCTGCGAGGAATGATCCCCATCGGCCGGTTCTTCGGGGTTACTAGTTCTGCAGCGTCTCTGGAGTTGATCTGCAACGGCCCAATAATCAGAAAGACGTTGCTGCAGACTGATGCCATGCACGTACGAGCGTATAGAAGTCACTATTGGGCATGCTTGGGGCCCAACGGTCACTCTCAGCGGTGTCGGACATGATAGTGAAGTTTTGAATTATGATAGCGGACATTGAGAAAGCGAAGGCGAAGGGTGGGATAGTAGTGTGGTGAATTTGCGATGTGGTATGTTGTTTCCGGGAAGAAGTTGTCAAGAAGGAAGAGAAGAGAAGAGTTAAAGGAAAAAGGCGAGGGTAAGATGATGGGGGAGAGGAAGAGAGAGTAGTAAGGAAAGGGGAGAATATGCCTCCGCTTTATACTCTCCCGCGGAACTGAAACTAAGACAGGAGGAGGTTGGGAGGAGGCTGTCTCAGATCGGGGTTTTCTGTTAGCCGCTCATGAATATGTGTAGCATCTGTTATCGACGACGGCGGATGCTGAGGCCTGCGGAAGCAGACACATCTCATTCTTGCTTCAATCAATAAATCGGATGTAAGGAGCGGAAAGATGTAAACTTGCTCTATTGAAATGGAAAACTCCTCAGATTTTTTTTTCTTATCTCTTACTCGCGCGCGCAGATGTCGGGCTGCAGACTCGAATTGGATTTATATATGTACCCGGGTTACAAATGCGCAAACGAAGAAGTCGAAGTTGATAAAATAATTGCACGCAGCCGAAGGCGCGTAAAAAGTGGGTTGCGTTGGCCTGGTCTCCCTCCGCTCATTGACCACCGACCCCAACCAAAACAAATAATATTTCAGTCTGGAGACAAGAGTCAGAATGCGCTTTTTGAGAATGCGTAAAAGGACTCACTGCTGGATATGCTGTCGTGTGAATTAGATCAAGCAACGACGCAGCCGCCGCTGGAGCCCGTGCCGCTGTCCTCGTTGACGGCGGGGAGAGAGGTGTCCTCTTTGCAGACGATGCAGCCACCGCTGGAGCCCGTGCCGCTGTCGTCATTGACGGGGGGGAGGACGATCTCTTCGGTCTTGGAGGTGACGGTGAAAGAGTCCATTGCGAGGAGGATGAGTATGGATGAGCGAGAAGGGGAGTGGTGGGTGAGTGGTGGGTAGTAGGCTGGCCTGTGGAGAGTACGGATTCAAGCAGGCTTTTATACCAGGAGGACCGAAACCTGGCAGATATTGCTTGGTAGTCCGATCGTTTTCGCAAACAATAGAACGAACTAGATCACACAAAAAGGCCGGATCGAGGTCCCAATGAGGAGAACAAAGTATGAGACGTGAGACCCGAGTCAGATTCTGTCAGGTTATTTTATGCACATCCGTTTGACGGATCCAATGGAAAGTTTTGAGGAGCTGGGGGGCCGAACTTGGGAGAATGGCGCCTACAAGGTTTCGACCGATGTCTTGGGCTTACTAGTAATTTGGAGGGAGTAGCAATTCTCCTCTTCGGTCCGTAAGTCCTCGCCTTGGTAAGAGAAAGCACAATAACGTCTCGATCAAGTAGATCACGATCGGTCTCGATCAGTGAACAAGGCGGCCGTTCCAATTTGGGACCTTATGTCGACAATCCTATCCTGCGCCTGCGCGGAGACCTGGGGAGACATCTGGAGACAGGTACGGGCAGGGCGCTTCGAATTGCGGCCAAGATTTGAAAAAAAAACGGGATCGAGCCAGTGTGCTTGAGCCAGCTTGAGCCCCGGTCACCGTCAGCCTGAAATTGTACCGCTAAGTTCGCAGGACAGACTTGAGTACAGTGATCCACCGGTCACTGATACACCACGGGTCAATGATACACACCTATTTGAAGCAGCCTGTTGATCTGCCGAGCTCAAATCTACTTCATATACCAGTGATATACATATAAACTCTACCCTTCAACACAACAGTCCATAGCTAGACGGGGCAGCGAGAAAAAGCCAGAGATCAATTCCTAATTTGGCAGTGCAATTGATCCACGGGTCACTGATACAGTCGATTTCGGTTAGTACTCACTCAATTCTGTCTCAATTAGACTGAGATTTTGGGAGAGCCAAGGTGTGACATATAGGATGCATTTACCCAGTTCAGAACTCTCAAAATCATCAAGGTACTGCAGATATCAAAGCCATCAATTTTGTGTATCATTGACCGGTGGATCACTGTAGCTTTGAAGGTTTGAGGAAGATATAAAGCCTGAAGGTCTGAAGATCGAAGCTCGACGCTCGTGGACTTCTTTGTATATTTGAAGGAATCGTAATGTAGGCACTCAGGACAAGTCGACAGCAATCCGTCGCGGACAAGGAGCGGTGTGGCAGTGTAATATATTTGATCATGATGCACGTGTCAGACGCGATCACGTGTGCAGCAATGCTACTGCTACTACTACTGATACAATTCATTGCAGACTGATCTTGCCTGACCTCGAAGCTCCTTCACTGCCAGGATCCGAGCCTGTTCCTATTTTGGGGCTCATCCTACAACGTCGCACAGCATAAGTAGGGATAGACGACTTATCTAAAGAGCCAAGCACACGACAAACATGACCCCAATAAGTAACATGTAAACGCGCGCGCAAAACGGTCGAGAAGTATCCGCCGCAGCCATTCGCAGCGATCAATTTGTCTTGGACTTTTGACCACCATTGTCAATAGCAGCCATCATGTCGCCTCCCAATCTCCACATGATAAGCCCCGGGAAAACCATCCAGAGGCTAACAAAATCAGAAATGGCATGGAGAAAGCAATCAATGAGCCTACATATTCGGGAAAATCCAGAACGCGAAGAGATTGAGGGGTGAGTTGTGACCCACCGCGCAACCGTTGCAGAAATATTCTTGAGCACCATACAGAATGGTTTTTGCCAGGGTCATGCTGGCGCCGGTGTAACCCATCAATGGGGCGGTGCGCGTCTCATAAACGTGGGTGCCAACAAGGTACGCGATCTTGTCAAGCCTTCCATTACGGCGAGATAGAGAGCTCCAGATAACACTCACATTCGCAGACGTTTCGAGGAGATTCAGGAGCGCTGTGAGTCGACATCGCAAATCAACGAGCGCGGGAAGGGCAAACACACATGCCTGCCGCGCTCGCGAACCCATCACCATCCTCAAAAGCTTTGACCCCATAGACCTAGAAGGTCCGCTCGATCAACATGCGACAGCGAGAAAAAAAAGGCTCATACGTAGTCCAATTTTCCGTAGACTAGAACATGCAAGTAAGCGCAGAGAAAGTCAGTAGGAGGTCGGCATACGGTCGTATGGCTTCCAGAACCAATGGAGATCTCCCCCGACCATAGAACGCGGCCTGCGCGACGACGATATCTAGACTTGAGTATGATCACGGCCTTCAGTGGACGCGACGTTACCTCATCAAACAATACCTCCGCAAAAGACTAGCGTCAGCAATGCGAATGCGTTTGATTGAGAGTTCTTACCCCGCATCCCAAATCATGAGAGGGGCAGTGATAAGAAACCTGCACAAAAAAAGTCCAGCGCTGATATGGCGGCTAAAATAAACGGCCACAAACCACAGAGATATCCATGCATAGGTTTTTTGAGCCATGACGAGCGCGAATCCAGATGTGCAAGACGGATGAAAGGAGGAGGGAGCGTTGGGTGCTAGGCGCCCCTTTTGAGCCACCCGACTGGTGACGGGAAAGCGAATTTGGACGCTACGTGCGAAAAGAAGGCTTCGTGATTGCCGGCTCAATCCATACCAGAAGGCGTGAGTTGAAAGTAAGGTTTTGTGGCGCACAATCTCACACCCCTGGAAAATACTGTACGACCCAATGATTGCACAGAAAGACCAAGAAGCTGAGGAACCGCGATTAAGTCTTTGGCGAAAAGCACGTTGATAGAAAAGAGCGTCTATTTGCTTGTGTTCTTCGGATGGGGGGTGATTTGCAGCAAATCGAGAAAGACGAAGCTTCAGACGCCAGATAGAGTATTCTGGAAGCGAAAAAAGGCGGTGGTCTTGATTGTGAGCGCGAGGTAGCTCATTCTTCATTCGCACCTCCATCACTGTTTGTCTCGGAACGGAAATTCGACATACAGACCTGGAGCGCAGCTACAACGTAAAGCGTGGAACGATAGTCGGCGAAAAGGCGGTGGGGCGGTTTTACTCGGTTCGGCACCATCGGCGCCACATTGACACCCTTGCAGATTTTTCATGCGCCTTCCTTGCCAAAAAAATGCCTATGCAGTCGGATTCCGCTTGAGCAGGGCGTCACATCCCCTCCTCTTGAGCTAGGGAGAGATTGGGACGCGCTTTGGTGCGAATCGAATACGGTAGACTTCAGGCGTTTGAGGGCCATTCAACAGAGCATTCTGAACACACACCGCTGGAAGCTAAGTCAAAAAAATGCACTGTCACGCAAGACTGAAGCCTATTGGAGAGTCTAAAAGAAACGAATACGAGCCCAGATCCGAGTGGAGTGCGTTTGCAAGGCAGAGTTCTCTTGACAAGACGGCACCGACGTTCGTGGAGAAATTGCGGTTCGTTCTCGGGGGTTATCCCAGACGAGAAACAGTAACAAGCAATTGCGACCAACAGATGGCAGTGCGCTTCAAGTGGAGAATAAGAGACGCCGGACTTTGGGATACGTAGACTCAAGCTTAGGTTAGAAGCCAAAAGCCCATTTCAAAAACGTCCAGACCACAAGCTTTTCAGGAAGAAGGATACTTCCCGTCCCGATTCACAGTCGAGCAGCGCCGCAGAGGTCCCCGTCACAGCACCCAAAGAACATGAATTCATGGCCATTCAGCTTGGTCAGAATCATCATGGAGCTCGACAGCGTGCTTTTTCTTTCCAGATCGCAATCCCACCACTAGTATGTGATTTGTGATTTGCAAGGAGAGAAAATTTGGACACGTACCTGGTGCGTACACAAGCCTGCCAGAAATAATCTCCGTCGAGTTGTTTCCAGTCCTTCACGTCACCCGACAACAAGAAACTTTTTGGATCGCAAGGCGGCAAGTTAGAACCTGTACCTGTGAAAAGGTCGGTAAAAATCATCATGCTGCCAACTTGCAATTGGCTGCCGTACGCCCTGTGTGGACGTCGGATTTTGCCGATACCATAGCACACGAAGGAATCGATGGCGAGAGCCTGCAGCATATTACCGACTCGTTAGGGGTGAGATGGAAGAGGACTTACGCACGGCATCGGTATGTTACAACTTATGTACTCTTACCTTCAGGTTTCTGCGCACGCATGAGGAGCTAATGTTTTGCCCTGTAGGCTCGGAAGCTGGTCGGAGGTGAACAACCGCGTTGCTGTCCTTGATGGAATTACCTAGGGAAATTTTGGAAGATAATTCGTGGAAGCAGTGTGATGATAGAAACTCACCTGACGTTTCTCATCGTTGTGCATATCGTCGTATGTAAGAAACCCCGCGCCTTGCATGCAACAACAGTAAGGTAATGCTAGTCTACAACTCTACAATTACACCGGGGAATAAAATAACTTTGGTAAAACATGCATAGAACAGAAAGTGAGCAGGTATGTGATGTGAGATATGCGGCAAATGTGATGCAGTGTATGGGTAGATTGTACGGACTGAAAGATGCATGGAAGAACTCAGATGCGCCTTGAACGAGCTCAGCGAGCAGCCGCTGCCGCGGCCGCCTTGCGGCGCCGCTTCTCCTCCTCGTGCCTGCGCTCCGCCGCCTCTGCCTCGCGCTCCTCCCGCCGCGCGATGCGCTCGCTCATCTTCTCCTCGCGCTCAAGCGCGCTCGCCCCGGCCTCCATCATAGCGTCGTCGTCCTCCGAGTCCGAGAACACGTCGCGCGCCACGTACGCCGCCTTGTTCTTCCCAAAGAGCCCCCAGATCTCGTCGCTGAGCGTCGACCTTCCGCCGCGCGGCGGCGAGCGCGAGCGCGAGGCGGACTTGCTTATCGCGGACTTGGCGCCACCGACGTGCGCGCGTTTGAGGGGCGGCGGAGAGACAGAGCGCGACATGGAGTCCGACCGCTGGCGCTTCTTGCTGCTCGGGGGCACTTGGGAGGCGGGCGCCTTGGGGGTGGGGCGAGCCTTGGGAGGCGTGGGGGACGGCATGACGGCGCGCTTCGGCAGCGCTGCAGAGGCAGACGATATGGGCTGGGAGGACGGACGGGACGACGTGGAGCTCGCGGAGGACGCGACCTTGTCCTTCTTCGGCTGGATGCGCGAGGACGGCGTAAACCAGTCATCGAAGCCGCGCGCGCGGTCGCCGGCGAGCACCTCCTTGTTCTCGCGGCGGTCACGCACGATCTCGTCAATGGTGCGGGTGTCGCGCTTGACCACGTTGAGGCGGGTGAGGGTATTCGGCATCGCGGATAGCCGCTCCTTGACGCTTCCAGACCCACTGGCCGCCGCCACGGCGTCCGCAGAGGTAGTGGTCACGTCGTACGCACCACCGGGGAGACGTTTCCCGGACCTGCGGTGGCCCGAACTGGTGCCTGTAGCACGTCGGGGGGCATTGAAAGTCCTTTTCAGCTCTGCTTGCAGCTTCCGCTCGCGCTTCTCCTCCCGAGTCAGAACGCTGCCGGTGTCGATCTCGTCGTCGTCGTCCGGCAGCCGCTTCCGCCGGACTTCATCCCGAACACCGGAGCTCGACGTGGGCCACTTGCCGTTTGCTGCAGCGGCGGTCTTGGCCTTCTTGGGACCGTATCGCAAGGCGTCTCGGTTCTCCGCCTCCCGCCGCTGAAGCTCCGCCTCCGCTGCCCTGCGCTCCGCCGCACGGATAGCCTCGGCCTCTTCCTTCTTCTTCTGCTGCTCAAAGTACCGCAGGCGGAGCTTGGTGTCAAGCTCGCGCTGTTTCCGTTCCTGCTCCTCCTGTTGCTTGCGGCGCTGCTGTTCCTTGAGTTTCTTCTGAGCCAGTGCTGCTTGCACCGTGCTCTCGACGCTCTTGGTGTGGCTGTCACCTAACGCAAGGAGGGCTTTGTAACCAGTAGCCATGGTGGTGGAGGATAGAGAGAGGTCGTGTACAGGTACGTGGCTGTGTGCTACGCTTACTGTACTATTGTTTCCGCTTTAGGATATGCTCGGGCCACCCAGGGCCACCTTGTTATGTCGCACAATGCGGAGGATTCGGCCGCAGACGGCTAGCAAGGGTCAAGCACATTTTCATCTCGAGGCAGAGGCAAACGAAAAAGATTCAGAATCGTAGAGAATTCAGCTGGCCAGTCTGAACGGATGATTCCTCATCTTCGTATTTTGATCTTCTATGTACGACGGAACAGTCGAAGCTCGAATGACGGCCTGTGCAAGCTTGGTGCAAGCGTTTTTATTGAAGTCGCTCCACAGAGATATGGCTGGACGCGACCCAAGTCGTCCGAAATGAAGGGCCTCCCGGACAGCGTCTCGTACGGAATCCGACTCCATTCTATCCTTCATCGGATCCGAGTCGCCGGAATGTGGAGAAACCATCGGCGGCTGTCTACACAAGTAGCAAATGTAAGCCGCTCGGCACAGGAATTGGTCCCGCAGAGATACGCCACTGCGGACGAACATGCAGCGAAGGAGGGAAGACTCCCCAATCAAGCAAGCTCAGGGCCTTGACACGAGACACGCACCAAGGTTGGCGTCCATCCAGGAAGCCTATTTCGCCCCCAGTCCGGAGGTTTCCCGGTCGAGCGATCTGTGACAATCCAGGAAACCCACATACGCAACTTTGCTGCCATCATAACCTTCAATTGCGCCAGATAGCGACATGGCTGACGGAAACGGTCCGCTTGACGATATCGATGGCGATTCGGCGAACCTCACGCCGGTAGGGAACAGAGAGCAGGTAAGCGAAGGGACAGGATCCGCCTTCGACTGAGCGCCCGCGCCAGACGAGACGAGGGTTATACAGTTCAAATGATGCGTATATTATCCAGCGCGAGTGTATGTACAAGTCTTCTGCGAGAATGGCATTAGAACTTGACGCGCATATTGCGAAATAACTCACTCTAGGATGTAGATTACAGGTTGACCAACTTCTGGAGCTCACCGCTCTGGAAAGCGGCTTGAGTCTTGTCGTTGCCTACAGACCGCATGAGCAAGAAGATCGTTCGGAGAAACACAGCGGCGTACCGCCAACTTGTTTCTTGTCTGCGAGCAATCAGTCGTATCTCGCTTGCGGCAAATTGGGAAGGTACGCACTAACGAAGACGTTCGGGACGGACGACTGGCCGGTCTTTTCCCGGAGATACTCCTGGATGGCGGCTCCATCATCACGCTCGTCAAGCCTGAGCAGAAATCGGCGTGTTAGGATTATCGATGAAAATGGGTCCGTGCGCACTCGACGACAAGGGGCGTCTCGTCCGGGAACTCCTTCTGGAAGAGAGCCTTGGTCTTCTTGCAGTATGGGCACCATGATTTGGAGAAAATGGCAATCTTGTTTGCATCGATCGAGCCCTGTAGGCGATGAGCGCATTGCTCTCGTCTCAAGTCTCTGCCAGACTCCGCCAGGTTCAACGCACCTCGACGAATTGCTGAACGGACATGACGGCTTTGGAGGAGGATGCGGAGTGGGTGGATGTAGAAAACAGGTTGAATCCGACGAATGGTTTGGAGATGGAGGAGGAGCGGGAACTAGTATAAATACGGGGTGGCCTGAGTAAGCGAAGCATCGTGACACGGCTGACTCGGACGCGGTCGCGTCTGGTCCCAGTCGCGTGGCCTACTTGTACCTTGCCACATCCTCTGACAAACCCTAACTTGAAGCTGCTCGTGCTTCGGATTAATCATGCAGAAACAACGCTTGGACTGTTGGTGGGACTGGGCAGCGACCGAGCCATCAGTGATCTCTTTGGCCTTGTTGTTTGATGAGGCTTCCCTGCGAAAGGGAAAATCAAACTTGCCTTCACATTTTAGAGCCTCCCTCTGTGCAGGAGCTATAAAGCTGGGAGACCAAGCACATTGAAGGACAAGGGTGCACTGATTCCAATGTACAATTTTTTTCTCCCCTTCTCAAGTTCAATATTTGTCGCCTCGGCATGAGAAGCCGGGCAGGACCGAAAAATCTACTCATTCCGATCAATAGATATATACCTTAAATTAGATCCCGTGGCCAGCCGGCCGCCCCAAAATGGGTAGATTGGCTCAAAAATGTGAAGTTCGGGGCCAAGATCACAGTGGTGATCTGGTGTGACACTGTGTGACAAACACGCAGAAAGGCCACAGAAAACAGGGTATAGCAAAATCAAATGAGTGGAGCTCATTTTCAGGAGCTATATAGGGCTTAGAGACATACAGTTTATTTTTCTTTGGATGAGATACTTGATTTACTACTGAACCACCCAAAGCTCAGCGCGGCGCATTTTGATGTGGCTGTGTACGCTCTCATCAGCCCATCAGATTTCCCTCGCTGCCCAGTCCCACTGTTGGACGTGACCGTGTCCCGCCGCCTGCCCGAGTTCCCGTAAGCACGATGCGCCGCCTTTCCGCTTTTCCGCGCCCCTTGGTAATATTCATTTACTTTATATTCCGATGATTTCCGACTCTATATTGTGTATTCGCTATCGATACACCTCAGACTTCGTACCACTACGTGCGCGAAGACTGAGGTGAGCCGTTCATACTTACTTTGCTACTGTCGTACTTATTGTATCTAGTCTATTATCTATAGGTGAATACAATAGACTTCGTACCACTACGTGCGCGAAGACTGAGTCTATTATCTATATTTACTCTCGCGCACCTTGTCTCAACAACATGGACGACCGACCTACCTTCTGGGACGGAGACTTCACCAAATTCATCCCATGACTTGTGAGCTACCGACGACAAAGCGATTAGAAATTCGCCTGTGTCGTCTCACCTCGATTGGCAGACGTTGCTGGTGTGTAGCTTGATCAATGAGAGCCGACACTATGGCAGGATATGTCGACATTCTGACGAATTTTCGACCAAATGAGCTCAGCGAGAATCGAATATCAAAAATCGAGGGTGACCGGCGCGCAAGCCTGAATGAGCTCGGGCCCCTATTCAAGGCCGAGGTCGAGCAAGCATGTCGATGCCGACACCGGCGAGCACGGGGAATTTAAGACCATGCTGCTGACGAGTCTCACGGACGCTGGGGAAGGGAGCACGTACGGGCTGGGATGCCAAACTCAAAGTCGTGACATGCTGAACCCTGCTGATGCTTCTCGTCCCACCCACCACCATGAAGGCCGACATCGCAATCGTGCGCCGCAAGCTGCCCACCCGAATTTCGATCGACTAGACTGAAAAAAAGACAAGCCGGTGCAGAAATCGCCCAGGAAGAAAAGGACGCTGTCGGCATTATGCTCCCGTCGGTGACTAGATCATACCGGAAATACTCAAAACTCGGACTTCATTTCTCCCTAACAGACATGCACCCGTTCTGCTCGCCCGAGTTCATTCTACGCACGAAAACAGGACAAAGTGAAAGTGTAAAAGGAGGGAAAAGTAGCATCATCCGTCCTACCCGCCCTACCCGAGCCGCTTTGACTTCCGCCTCCTAGAGGATCGTGAGTCTGAGTTATCTGAGTCATCTGAGGCCGGATCCACAGGCGGCACTTCCGCGCGAGTCCGCTTTGGCCTGGAGGTAGAACTACCGTCTGACTGATGGTCTTCTGTGATCCGACGTCGCTTGGTCAACCCTGTCGATCCACTGAGACTGGGATGGGCAGCAGCAGAGAGGTCGGGGAAAGGGGTCGGGGTGGAACGGGCGGAAGCGGGGATGGATGAGACTAACGGCAATCTCTCGATGGCGCTGTCGATGATAGCGAGGAACTGCTGATAATCTTCATCTGCGCGGGCCCGCTCGTACCCGGGGAACGGGGTGGGCTCTGCAGTTGTCGCTTCAACAATATCTTCCATTCTGGACTGGAAAAAATTGCGCAGGCCTCTGATCAACCTTGTTAGAGTTTTCCGCTCCTCGCCGATGTATCGTGTGAGCGTCTGGTCTCCAGGGCCAGTTATGACAAGAAACGCCAGTTTAAGACCAGCCAATGCTTCCGGTTGCACGTCATTTCCCCAATGAGCCAGGAATCCCATATCTGGAAGAGGGTTCCCGTGGTCGTCGAACCCGTAGAGGACATTACAAAGCACATAAAAAATGGACTCGAGATCGTCCATATTGTCGTGATGACCGAGCTTAGGCGAGCCCCGAAGAACCTTGACAGACTGATAGGCTCGCGTGCCCTGTGAAAGATATGAGCAATATGCACCAGATGGTTCGGCGATGGACCACATACCGTTCTCGAGTCACCCTCAGTCACTTTGCCCGCTAGAAGAGCCTCCATCTCTTTGGCCAGGTCCCAGTCGATTACGGCACCTTTCTCAGAGACGTAGGGAGAAAGGCGGACGTTCGAAAAGCTGATGTCGCGATGGAGGATGTCTTGCCTCAATAATGCGTCGCGGTGACCTAAAGACATGATGATGACGATGGGAGTTTGGTTATTGGACATGGACGATGACGCACCCGCAACGATATCGCGGACGGCGCATAGCAAATCGCGCGCAGACGCAGCCTTCTCCAACGTGTCCCCATACTGGCGGAGGACTATGCGCATAAATGACTTGTCGAGCACACGAATGTTCTCAGGACCCGATAGCATTTCCGGGTCCACATCAAAGCCTCGCCCTGCCTTGATCGTGTCTCGGTCGTCGTCGAATGCGAACATCTGTCCAACGCCCTTGATGCCAGCAAACTTCTTCAAGAAGGCAGACTCGTATGCGCCGCCGTCGGGGCGCCAGTAGTCCTTGATGATATAGCGCTGACCCTTATATACGGCGTCCCAGCAGACGGTCCCCCGCGAGCGAATCATGCGCCTCAAGAACACGGGCTGGGGCGCAAGCCAGAAAGATAGCTCCTCCGTGTTCGCTTCCCAAGCACCAGTGGTTGGGTTGAAGAGTTCGGGGGGCCTCATCTTCAGCACGCGTTGCCCGCCGAGCCAGGTAATGGAAGTGTCAAAACCGAGAAGATCTTCGTTCAGTGAACCCAAGAGGATGACGAGCTTGACGAAGAACTTTGCATTCTTGTGAAAATCGATCGGCTGGGAATGATAGCATCCTGCGCGGTCGAATCGCAGGATACGAATGACCTGGCCCGTCATGAGGGATACGTAGACGAATCGACGGTTCGGCTGATGTATGAAAACTTCGCGCGCGTAGCAGGCGACCAGCGCATGATCGATAATGGTGAAGCGTGCCTTTGCTCTGACTTCCCACAAACTTGCCGCCTCGGAGTACGAAGGAGACTCGGGAAAATCTGATCGGTTGGTGGCTGAGGGACCTGTCCCAAAGATGGCGATGCCGGGCGCAGATTTGGGAGGTATTTCAGGGGTATCGTCTTCGTCAGTGCTCGCGACCGCTGTATGGGTGGTTTTCACGACCTGCCGCTTTTTGATAATCGCGTCGCCCACCATCTCTTCAAGTTGCCCGAAGGCATCGAGGATGTCCGTCATAAGGTTGACAATCGGATCTTTGCGACCTTTCTTGATTTCCGTCCAGGTTTGGGTTTCATGGTTATAGCCAACGTAGGCCTTCAGCCAGCCTTCAACACGGCTGTCCAGGTTTTCATGCTCTCGCTCGATGATCTGGACCAGATGCTCTTGGAACGGCCCTGGATCCAGGTCCGCTTCGACTACCCAGGCCCCGGCTAGTTCTGCGTTCATTGCAGCATAGCAATAGCGTATCGTCTCAAAATAATCGTCGTCGGACTCGTCAAGCGAGGTGGATGAACAAGAGGAGGAAGTGTGCGCGCTTGTTTTACTGTGTGGCGGCGTCGCGGAGATTTCTGAATCAGATACAGGAATTGTGTAAGGGGGGCCAGTGCTATCGGCGCCGGGAAGGTTATCGAGAAGCGCTGGATCGCTCTGCACTGAGATCAAGGGAAGCTGGCTGTCGGTGATGGTGGTAGGATGATGAGGGAGAGGCTCAGGACCGCTTCGTGGCGAGTGCAAATCATTTGGGTGCCCAATAACATGGGTGGCACCAAGGGGCTCCTTCACGTCCGAAAAGTGGGTCATGTAGGCCCTGGGTGACGGCTTCCGTGTGCTACCACAGCTCATGGGGCTGGTATGATTCGCGAGCATATTGCAGGACGGTGTGGTCGAGGGATGGAAGTGTTGGTACAGTCTGAGTTGAGTCTGAGTAAACTTGAGTCCCAGTCACAGTGGCCTACTAGTGCTACGTCACAATGTGCCATCCCCACGTGACTGTTACGCGCCGCGTCCTGTCGCACGACACTGACACGATTCGTCGTGAATCTGTTGCAAACCCATCGTTATTTGACCTGTGGCCTGAGGTGGCGTTGGCCTGCGAACTCGCCGAGCCGGGCCATCGCCCCGGTTCGGTATCAGGAGATAGCGCATACTATACATTCAGAAATGTGCGCTGGCAGCGTGCCGAATTTTGGCCGAATTTCTGCTTGATCTCTGCCAGTAACAGCTAGTGACCAGAACTGAGTCTGACCTTCTCATTATGAGGTTCGAGATGGGGACCAACTGACTCGGCCTGCAAAGCTGGGATGAGAAACGATGGAAATCGTCAAGAAATCGTCCTAACTTTCGTCTACTCTTTGGGGTCCGTCACGCAAAATCATCACTTCAAGTTTCGCTATTCGGATGAAGCGCTTGGCGGGAGCGACTTCATGTCTCTAAGCCATTCTGCGTCGAGCCTGGCTGCACGAGGTAATGCATGCTCATGTTGCGCACCCCCCCACCCTCATCGACTTGCCCCTGGATTCTGTTTTGTTGCGACTGAGGGGTGCATGCTCGCAGGAATTTTAGGCAGGAATACATCAATTCCACATTATCTGGACTGTACGGACACGAGTAGCAAGAAGGTGTGACTAAATTACATGTTCTAGGGAAAAGTAGGGAAAAGTAGCATCATCCGTCCTAGTATACTACCCACGTCGCTTTGTCCTCCGCTTCCCAGATTTCTTGCTAGGGGTGTACGGAGCAGCGTCCTCGCGGTCCTTCATGTTCTTCGGGATAGAGGATCGCGAGTCTGAGTCATCTGAGGCCGGATCCACAGGCGGCACTTCCGCGCGAGTCCGCTTTGACCTGGACGTAGAACTACCGTCCTGATGGTCTTCTGGGATTCGACGTCGCTTGGTCGACCCTGTCGATCCGCTGGGACTGGGAGGGGCAGCAGCAGAGAGGTCGGGGAAAGGGATCGGGGTGGAACGGGCGGACGCGGGGATGGAAGAGACTAACGGCAATTTCTCGATGGCACTGTCAATCATGGCGAGGAACTGCTGATAATCTTCATCTGCGCGGGCCCGCTCGTACACGGGGAACGGGGTGGGATCGTAGACATCTATTGCCTCACCGATTTGTTCCATCCTGGACAGGAAAAACTTCCGCAGATTTTTGACCAATCTGTTCAAAGTGACAAGCTCCTCGCCGACGTATCGCGTAAGCTTCTGGCCATGAGGGTTTTGAATGAAAGCGAGTTTTTGTTGGCCTAACCCTGCCGGTCGGACAAGAACATTACCCCAATCAGCGAGGAAGCCCAGCTCCGAGTGCGGGTTGCCGCAAGTATCGAACCCATAGAGAACGTAGCAGAGCACGTAGAAGATAGACTCAATGTCGTCCATGTTGTCGTGATGTCCAAGGAGAGGCGAACCATTGAGAACCTTGACCGATTGATAAGCTCGCGTGCCCTGTGGAACATATGAGCAAGATGCCCCAGAGGCTCTATGGAATGCCTACCGTTCTCGAGTCATCCTCGGTCACTGTGCCCGCTAGAAGTGTCTTCATCTCTTTGGCCAAGTCCCAGTCGATGACAACACCTTTCTCAGGTTCATAGGGAGAAAGGCGGATGTTCGAGAAACTGATGTCGCGATGGAGGATGTCTTGCTCCAATAAGCCGTCGCGGTGACCTAAACATAATGAAGCTATGAACGTCGAACGCGAACGATGAACCCACCAGCAACAATATCGCGGATGGCGCATAGCAAGTCGCGCGCACACGCAGCCTTCTCCAACGTGCCCCCATACTTGCGGAGGACAATGCGCATAAAGGACCTGTCGAGCACACGGAGGTTCGTGGAATGGGAATACATTTCCTCGGCTACATCAAAGCCTCGGCCCGCCTTGATCGTCTCTCGGTCGTCGTCGAATGCGAGCATCTGTCCGACGCCCTTGATGCCAGCAAGCTTCTTCAAGAAGGCCGACTCATATGCGCGGCCGTCGGCGCGCCAGTAGTCCTTGATGATATAGTGCTGACCCTTATATTCGGCGTCCCAGCAGACGGTTCCCCGGGAACGAATCGTACGCCTTGCAAACACGGGCAGTGATGCGAGCGTGAACACTAACTCCTCCGTGTTTGCTTCCCAAGCACCAGTGGTCGGATTGAAGAGCTCGGCGGGCCTCATCTTCAGCACGCGTTGCCCGCCGAGCCAGGTGATGGAAGTGTCGAAACCAAGGAGATCTTCGTTCAGAGACCCCAAGAGGACGACGAGCTTGACGAAGAAGTTCGCATTCTTGTGAAAATCGATCGGTTGGGAATAATAACACCCAGCACGATCGAATCGAAGGATGCGGAGAATGTTTCCCGTCATAAGAGTTGCGTATACGAATCGACGGTTGGGCTGCTGGATAAGAACTTCACGCGCGTAGCAGGCGACCTGCCCACGCTCATCACTGGTGAAATCCGGCTTCGTTTTGATTTCCCACAAACTGGCCGCTTCGGAATACGAAGGTTTTTTGGAAAATTCAGGTCCGTCAGTGGCGGAGGGGCCCGTTCCGAAAATGGTGATGTCGGGCTCAGTTTTAAGAATGGATTTCTTCCCGTCGGCGGTGTTATGCCTCATGAATGCTCCATGAGTATTCACAACCTTCCGTCTCTTGATGACCGTGCCCGCCTCTTTCTCTTCAAGCTGCCCGAATTGTTCGAGGATCTTCTCCATGAGGTCGACAAGGGGCTCATAAAGACGTGCCTCCGGCGCACCTTTCTTGATTGTCTTCCACGACTTGTGTTTAGTGTCGTACCCGTCGTACTGCTCCAGCCAGGCTTCAACACGACTGTCTAGGTTGTAGTGCTCTTCCTCAATGGTCTCAATCAAGTGTGTCTGGAACGGGTGGGTACCATGGGCTTCCGCCACCCAGGCCTCAGACAACTCGTTATTGATCGCCACCTTGAGCTCGGGCACGACAGCATAAGCCCTCTCGGAACCGTGGGACGAGCCTGAATAAGGGGTCGGGGGAGTGGGGGCAGTCGTCGGGCATTGCGGAGAGGCAGGGTCTTCAGGCGTGGACACCGTACTACGGGCATCGTGTCCTGCGCTGCGAAGATTGTTTAGGGCAGGGATGGGTCCTGGATCACCCTCGCCAGGGGTGAATAGACTTGAATGCCTATTGATGACGGGAGTGCGAGGCGTAACACGTGTTGCAGCGCTGAGAGGAAGAAGGGATCGAGAGTCGGGACCGTCCGGTGGCAACGAGCCCATGTAAGGAAGACGCCCACCGCCAAACTGAGTGGCAACCTTCGGATTCCGAGTGGCATCGAGGGGGGCGGGCTCCTCGTCGGAGAAGTAGTCACATGAGTGCGATTCGCTGCCAGGGAGGGGGGCGGGCTCCCCGTCAGAGAAGGGATCACATGAGTGCGATTCGCTGCCAGGGAGGGGGGCGGGCTCCTCGTCAGAGAAGGGATCACATGGGCGCGTTTCGCTGCCAGGGAGGGGGGCGGGCTCCTCGTCGAAGATGGGGCCGTATGAGCGCGATTTGTTGCCAGTGCCACTGCCACTACCACTGCCAATGGACCCCAGATGATTCGCATTGAGGAGCATATCTCGAAGTGAAGGTTGCGTCGATGGATGAATACGGCGACCAGGAGCGCTGGGTGAGCCCCAGGTATTGTCGATGGGAGTGAGATAACCAGTGCGCCACGCTGGAGCCTCTGGTATAGTACTCGGAGCCTCCATCGGTAGGTTAGCCATGGTGGTAGAGTGAAGAAAGAAAACTGACTCAGTGGCTTGCACTGGTTTTACGGTGCGCTTTGAAGGCCCTTGCCTATTAGGGACGGTGGCAAGTGGCCCCGGAGAGTCTCGAGAACAATGGTGGTTCGTGTCACAAGGATAGCACCACGTGATCGTTCTGTGTCGCGCCCACGGTCACAACTGCCTCATCTGCGATTTCATGCATTGAAGTTCATCATGCGAGTACTTAGAGGAACTCTCAAAAGCATGTTTTTCTCATTCAGACGTAAGTAATGACATAGTTCAGCTCGGAGTCCAACAAAATTGAAATGCAGCAGTGTCACCTCGACAAGTTGGCCTCGGGTTTGGAATTCCAACACTACCGGACATGTGGCTCCCGAGGAGCAGTCCTCCCATGCGCGAGCCCGGCGGGGCCACTGCTGATCGACGAGACTTGAACATAAACAGCCAAGTGGAGGTTGATACGACGGGGTCCTCAGGCTGGTCGTCCGATGTAGCACCAGTCGCGGAAACACAAAAGACGCCAACTGCCACGGGCCGTCGTAGTCCGGAGGCTGGGCTTGGGCTGATCACTGAGCGCATGCTTGAAAGACGGAACGCGAAGGTCTACTGTGGACTCACTGGAAGTAAGCATCCTCGGAATGAATTTACGCAGACCGCAGAACATCCACCGACAGGATGTAGGCTTCAGCCCAGCTGGCCCGGCCTGCAAAGCTGAGGCGAGAAGCCCCATCGCATGGGCTAGGACAGGGCTCGTCCCGAAATATGCCAGAGGTATCATGTAGCGGATCCCGCACGTTCTTGCGACTGACTTTCGCCGTCAAGCGTACAGGAAGAAGCGCTCGCAGTGCCCCGCCAAAGGCTAGTGGTGGTTGGTGTTGTTGAGTGTCGCGGTGGGAGACCGCGTGCTTGCGAGGGTGAGGTCTCCTAAAGTGAACAACTTTCGTGCCTGTACCTGTCTGACCAGTGGATCAGTTCGCTTCGTCCCAGGATCTCTCGGTATCAAGGACTAGCTGCGTACAGTTCCAGGACATAGTAATCCGGTCTACAGGCAGACGCAGGCGTCCTCAGGCCTTGATAAATACTCGCAACCGTTCAAGGTCGCGTTCCCTACCTCCTCCAGCTCTTCCGGATTTCCGACAGACATGCGAGGTGCACGAATAACCGTCTCTTTGCCTCGGAATCGCCCCCGCTCCGTCGCGATCACAAAGTTCCGCTCATTCTAGACCTCCACTTCCCTTTTCCAGTCATCTCTCTGACTGAGTCGACCATTACAACCTTCCGATTCGGAGCCTCCCATGACGCGTCCGACCTGACGTTGCTCACCGAGGTACTACCTGCACTCAGCCCCACTTGAAACGTCGATATGCCTGCGATAACTCGCTCTCGTCGACAATTTAAAGGCACGGCCCCAGCAATTCCCCGTCCTCGGCGAGCTCGTCCTCCCCACGTTCCGTCGCGCAGACTCGACCACCGTCTCGGTCGAAGCCCCAGCTTGTCGCTTTCCTCGCGCGCGCCGCACTTCACGATTTCCGACCTCGAGGACAACTGACACCTGGACCGTCATCCTCGTGCTCTGCTCAAATCCGCGCTCGTCGAGCTGATCGCCTCGTGACAGATCATTTTGCGCTCCGAGTCCTCGCGCCCTTGAATGCTTGGCTCTGACCTATTTAGTTTGCTGGAAAGGGGCTCATACTCATGCGCCCACAAGGAGCCAGCGACTCATGATGTTCACTCGACTTTCTTGTCCTCGAGTTCTGCCATTCTCTTCCGTCTCTTCCTTCGACTGCTTTTATCCATGGCAGGCTTGACGTTGGACAAGTTTTCCGTATTTATGTTTGCATCATAACGACTGAATAAAAATCTGCGCCCGCTGTCGACATGTCGTTAGTTATTTTCCACCTCTCACTTTCACGGACGCGACTTGGGTGGTGTGTAGTTCTTGTACCTGCTCGTGAGAGGTCTGCAATGTTTACCGGCATCTGGCTGCCCATATTAGACCAAGTGTCCAACTACCATTTGGCGCGTCATGATATATCACTGCGCCGGTTGCTTGGGCGTGCCTTGGCTCACTGTTTCTCCACATCTACAACCTCAGCGCTCAGCGCTCAGCGATTGACCCTGTCCGACTGCGTTCCACGCCCCTAGACGGTCGTCTTGCAAATATTCAATACCCTGAATCCCTGATCAACGTTGTGCCTTTTTCTCGGACTCCACTCCTCCACTCCTTTGCTTCCTACTGCCCACCGCTCTTTGCCCTTTCCTCCCCTCCACCTCCCGAATCTCTCGCGAAGAACTACAATGACTGTTACGGAGACGGTCGCTCCTGTGCAAGCACAGACGAAGGCTGCGGCTGAAGCGACGACGAGCACTTGGACACCTCCGCCAGGGCGCCTGGGGAACCTCACGCCTGTACAAGAGGCCGCGCTCGTCAAGGTCGCAGCGGAGCTGCGTGCGGAAGGGGCGTTCGTCGAGGCACGGCATGACGATGCCACATTGCTCAGGTACGTTGCGAGGTTCACACCGCTCTGCACCTGCTACGGTAGGCGAGAGCTACGCGGTTCGATTCATATCGAACACCGTGCTCCTACTGTCGTGGCTCGCAGCGAAATTCAGGGCATGCCGCACGCCCCGCGACTGCGAAGTCGTAAGGATTGCGCTCAACCACTGCACTGGTGAGGCTGAGCTGGGGTAACGAGACGTGCGGATGTATCTCAGCTTCGGGGAAGCTGCGGATGAAGGAAGACCAAGCCGGGGCTCGCAGGAGCTACACCGTTCGCTTGAACCACGGTAGTTCGACTTGAATCGAACCGCGTACCCTGCCCCGTTCCCTTCTTCAGCGCTCTCGTCTACATGCTCTGCGCACCTTCACTGACGTTGCTTGCAGATTCCTGCGGGCGCGCAAGTTTGACGTGCTGAAGACGAAAGACATGCTGCTTGCTTCGGAGAAGTGGAGGAAGGAGTTTGGCGTTGACGAGCTCGTTCGGTGCGCGTCGCGTCCGGGCGCTAAGCGGGTACTGATTGGCGCCCAGGACGTTCGACTTTCCAGAGCTCGAGGAAGTGGACAAGTACTACCCGCAGTACTACCACAAGATGGACAAGGTCCGTTCGCGTGCCACCCCCGTTCGCCCCGTGAATTCTCTCCCCAGTCCGGCCGTCCCGTGTACATCGAGCGCATCGGCAACCTCAACATGAAGGCGCTGTACGCGTGCACCTCGCAGGACCGGCTCCTCAAGCGGCTCGTCGTCGAGTACGAGTCCTTCCTTACCTCGCGGCTCGCCGCCTGCGCCGCTGCCGAGGGACACCCCGTCGAGACGTCCCTCACGATCCTCGACCTCGGCGGCGTCTCGCTCTCGAACTTCATCCGCGTCAAGGACTACGTCTTCGCCGCGACGTCGATCGGGCAGAACATGTACCCCGAGTGCATGGGCGCGTTCTACATCATCAACGCGCCGTGGACGTTCACCGCCGTGTGGGCCGCGATCCGGCCCTGGCTCGACGAGGTCACCGCCGCGAAGGTGCAGATCGTCGGCGGCCCGCGCGTGTACCGCCCGCTGCTGCTCGCGCAGATCGACGCGGACTGCCTGCCGGCGGAGTTTGGCGGGACGTGTGCGTGCGCCGGCGGGTGCTCGCTGAGCGACATGGGCCCGTGGAACCCCGAGGGAAACAAAACCGCGAGCGCGAGCCCCATCGCGAGCGCGCTGACGGAGAAGCTCGCGGCACCTGCGCCCACAGAGGTTATCGACGTTCCCGTGAACGGGCAGGTGCTGTCCGTTTGACGCACGGTCGTTCTCATCTTTGTCGGTCTTTTTGGGATACCCTGGAGCATGTACATAATCTGCGCACTACACCCCCTGTACTGAGCGCGATACTCCTAATGTATTCTAGGCTCTGTTGCGGAGTTAATTTACTTTCTGATTTTGCTGGTTCCGTCCTCAGATGATGTAAGCTGGCTCTGCTCTGCACACAGCGCTCTCGACAGAGCCTCCGGATCCGAACTCTGGAACATCTAGCTATCGGACACTGATGCTTTTCTGCTCCTCAGACTCGTTCAGCGATCGAATCACGCCGACCTCGGGTACGTCAGACCGGCTCCCGGAGCATTTTGGGGGTCAAGCCTCTGTGTCTGCCTGTAGACTGGATGTCTGTCCCGGATCTGCTTGGTACGCAGCTAGTTCTTGATACCGAGAGATCCAGGGACGAAGCGAACTGGTCTACACTGGGGTACGAAAGTTGTTCAGCTTGTTGCGCCTCGGACTTCGGCAGCCCTCACCCTCGGTGCAAGCACGCGTTCTCCCATCGCGACGCTCAACTTGAACAGCACCAACCCTCGCTAATAGGGACAAAGCGAACTGCTCTACACTGGTCAGACCTGAGGTACGAAAGCCACCACCGGCCTCTGACGGGGCACTGTGGGCGCTTCTGCCTGTACATACGCTTGACGGCAAAAATCAGTCTCAAGAACGCGCGGGACGCTTGATGTGCACATACCTCTCGGAGGTCCTCTCCAAGTCTTATCTTGGGACGAGCTCTGTTCCAACCCATGCGATGGGGGTTCCCCAACCCAGCTTTGCAGGCCGGGCCAGCTGGGTGCGTGAAGCCTACATCCGACATCGCTGTCAGTGGGTGTCTTGCGGTCTGCGTAAATTCATCCCATTGACAAGGATGCTTACTTCCAGTCTTCCATAGGACCATAGCAGACGTTCGCGTTCCATCTTTCAGGCATGCGTGCTCGGCGCTTTGCCCAAAAGCTCAGCCTCCGGAACCACGACGGCCCGTGGCAGTTGGCGTCTTTTTTGTTTCCACGACTGGCGCTACATCGGACGGTGGACCGCGACCACGACCCCGTCGTCGTCGTATTAACCTCCACTTGAGTCTTGGATGGATCTGTTCAATCCTCGACGATCAGCGGTGCGCCGCCGGGCTCGCACATGGGAGGATTGCTCCTCGGGAGCCACATGTCCGGTAGTGGTCCAGGAATTCCAAAGCTCGAGGTTGACACTGCCACATTTCAATTTTGTTGGACCAATGTTGGACTCCGAGCTGTACTATGTCATTATTTACATCCCTATAAAAAAATACATGCTTTCGAGAGTTCCACCAAGTACTCGCGATGAAATGGCAGAAGAAGGCAAGACGACTCGACAAGCCCAAGACAAGCCGGCAACAGTTGTGACCGGTGTGGGCGCGACACGGAACGATCACGTGGTGCTATCCTTGTGACACGAACCACCATTGTTCTCGAGACCGGGGCCACTTGCCACCGTCCCTAATAGGCAAGGGCCTTCAAAGCGCACCGTAAAAACAGTGCGAGCCACTGAGTCAGTTTTCTTTCTTCACTCTACCACCATGGCTAACCTACCGATGGAGGCTCCGAGTACTATTCCAGAGTGGCGCCCTGGTTATCTCACTCCCATCGACAATACCTGGGGCTCACCCAGTGCTCCTGGCCGCCGTACTCATTCAACGACAGAACCTTCATTACGAAATATGCTCCTCAGGGCGAATCATTTGGGGTCCATTGGCAGTGGCAGTGGCACTGGCAGCGAATCGCGCCCATACGGCCCCATCTTTGACGAGGAGCCTGACCCCCTCCCTGGCAGCGAATCGCGCCCATATGACCCCTTCTCTGACGAGGAGCCCGACCCCCTCCCTGGCAGGGAATCGCTCTCGCATAACTCCTTCTCCGACGAGGAGCCCGCCCCCCTCGATGCCACTCGGATCCCGAAGGATCCCGCTCAGCTTGGCGGTGGGCGTATCCCTCACAGGGGCTCGTTGCCACCGGACGGTCCCGACTCTCGACCCCTTCTTCCTCTCAGCACTGCAACACGTGTTACACCTTGCACTCCCGTCACCAATAGGCATTCGAGTTTATTCCCCCCTCGCGAGGGTGATCCAGGACCCATCCCTGCCCTGAATAACCTTCGCAGCGCAGGACGCGATGCCCGTAGCACGGCGTCCACGCCTGACGACCCCGCCTCTCCGCAACGCCCGAAGACTGCCCTCACTCCCCCGACTCCCTATTCAGGCTCGTCCCACGATTCCGATGGGGCTTATGCTGTTGTGCCCGATCTCAAGGTGGCCATCATCAGCGAGTTGTCCGAAGCCTGGGTGGAGGAAGCCCTTGGTGCACACCCGTTCCAGAAACACCTAGCCGAGATCATCGAGCAAGAGCACCAAGACCTAGACAGTCGTGTTGAATCCTGGCTGGAGAATTACGACGGGTACGACATCGAGTCCCAGTCGTGGAAGACAATCGAGAAAGGCGCGCAGGAGGAGCGTCTTTATGACCCCCTTGTCAAACTCATGGGGGACATTCTCAAACAATTCGGGCAGCTTGAAGGGAAAGAGGCGGGCACGGTCACCAAGCGACGGAAGGTTGTCAATACTCATGGAGCGTACATGCAACATAACAACGCCGACGGGAAAAAGGTCGTTCTCAAAACTGAGCCCGACATCACCATCTTTGGAACGGGCCCCTCCGCCACCGACGGACCTGAATTTTCCAAACAACCTTCGTACTCCCAGGTGGCCAGTCTGTGGGAAGTCAAAACGTTGCCGACTTTCCGCGATCGGCAGCGTGGGCAGGCCGCCTGCTACGCGCGCGAAGTCTTCATCCAACAACCCAACCGTCGATTTGTATACGTAACTCTTATGACGGGCGAGACTCTCCGCATTCTTCGATTCGACCGCGCAGGATGCTACTATTCTCAGCCGATCGATTTTCACAAGAATGCGAACTTCTTCGTCAAGCTCGTCGTCCTCTTGGGGTCTCTGAACGAAGATCTCCTTGGTTTCGACACTTCCATCACCTGGCTCGGCGGGCAACGCGTGCTGAAGATGAGGCCCGCCGAGCTCTTCAACCCGACCACCGGTGCTTGGGAAGCGAACACGGAGGAGTTAGTGTTCACGCTCGCATCACTGCCCGTGTTTGCGAGGCGTACGATTCGTTCCCGGGGAACCGTCTGCTGGGACGCCGAATATAAGGGTCAGCACTATATAATCAAGGACTACTGGCGCGCCGACGGCCGCGCATATGAGTCGGCCTTCTTGAAGAAGCTTGCTGGCATCAAGGGCGTCGGACAGATGCTCGCATTCGACGACGACCGAGACACGATCAAGGCAGGGCGAGGATTCGATGTGGACACAGACATGTTTTCCGATTCCAAGAACATCCGTGTGCTCGACCGGTCCTTCATGCGCATTGTCCTCCGCAAATATGGGGACACGTTGGAGAAGGCTGCGTGTGCGCGCGACCTGCTATGCGCCATCCGCGATATTGTTGCTGGTGGGTTCATCGTTCGCGTTCTACGTTCAAAACTTCATTATGTTTAGGTCACCGCGACGGCTTATTGGAGCAAGACATCCTCCATCGCGACATCAGTTTCTCGAACATCCGCCTTTCTCCCTATGAACCCGAGAAAGGTGTTGTCATCGACTGGGACTTGGCGAAAGAGATGAAGACACTTCTAGCGGGCACAGTGACCGAGGATGACTCAAGAACGGTAGGCAATCGATAGAGCCTCTGGGGTATCTTGCTCATATGTTCCACAGGGCACGCGAGCTTATCAATCCGTTAAAGTGCTCGATGGCTCCCCTGGCCTCGGTCATCATGACAATATGGACGACATCGAGTCAATTTTCTACGTGCTTTGCCAAGTCCTCTATGGATTCGACGCGCATGGGAACCTGAATCCAAAACTGGGCTTCCTTGCTCATTGGGTAGATCCTGCTACCTCACCGGATTTGCTGAGCTCAACCAAGATAACCTTCTTGGCCCAGGGCAGTAGGCAGACGCTTACGCGATACCTTGGCGCGGAAAAGAAGATCATGTCGAAGTTGGTCAAAGACTTGAGCTTAATTTTTCAATCCAGAATCGCCGACGTCGCCGCAACAACACACCCCGACGAGCCACAATCCTTCCCCGTCTACAGGAAAGAAGCTGCTGATGACCAGTACAAAACTTTTCTCGGCATTTTGAACCCCGTCATTGAGCAACTGCCTCTGATCTCTTCCATCCCCGTGTCCGCCGAGCCCGCCATGATCCCCTTTCCCGTGCTCCTCCCTGGATCCACCCCTCCAAGCCCGACGGGGTCGGCAGGTTCAAGCAAGCGACGGCGGATCGCAGACGACGGCGGAAATTCCAGACCAAAACGCTTGTGCAATGAAAAGAAAGCCAGTGGTCCGGCTGCGGATGACTCGGATTCAGATGGCCGGTCTCCCAGCCCGAGCGACAGGCATGGGAAGCAGGCTCGCCAGGATGCTGCGTCATATCGTCCAAATACTAGGAGCACCTGTAGACGGAGCACCGGTAAACGGAGCACCGGTAACCGGAGCAGAAGGTGACAGTCTTCCGTTGACGCATAGTCTCCTCCAATGGCCTAGTCGTGTCTCCTGTATTCCTCGGCTTGTTCTATCTACTTACTACCATGTATTGCCAACTTAGCCTACGAGATGCCAGGCCTTTTCTTCCTTCGTGATTGCTGCATCGCGGAGTCCATGGCCTGGCCCGGGTCAGTAGTACCAGCCTGATCAATCGAAACTCAGATGCAGCTTGCGATTGCAGTTACTGGGGCCGTGCGGCGCATTCTTCAACGCCTCCATGGCTTATCGTGGGAGACGCAAGCGGGGGAAGCCATGCAAAATTTTTATTACAACTATTCCAAGGCGCTTCCTCCTCACGCACCTCGTCGAGCCAGGGCCGGATCGCGGCCCACACGGCGGTGAACGTCCACGGCGCGTTGATGATGTAGAACGCGCCCATGCACTCGGGGTACATGTTCTGCCCGATCGACGTCGCGGCGAAGACGTAGTCCTTGACGCGGATGAAGTTCGAGAGCGAGACGCCGCCGAGGTCGAGGATCGTGAGCGACGTCTCGACGGGGTGCCCCGCGGCGGCGGCGCAGGCGGCGAGCCGCGAGGTAAGGAAGGACTCGTACTCGACGACGAGCCGCTTGAGGAGCCGGTCCTGCGAGGTGCACGCGTACAGCGCCTTCATGTTGAGGTTGCCGATGCGCTCGATGTACACGGGACGGCCGGACTAGAGAGGAAGTTCACTGGACGAAGGCGGGAGCGGCACGCGAACGGACCTTGTCCATCTTGTGGTAGTACTGCGGGTAGTACTTGTCCACTTCCTCGAGCTCTGAAAAGTCGAATGTCCTGGGCGCCAATCAGTACCCGCTGAGCGCCGGGACGCGACGCGCACCGAACGAGCTCGTCAACGCCAAACTCCTTCCTCCACTTCTCCGAGGCAAGCAGCATGTCCTTCGTCTTCGGCACGTCAAACTTGCGCGCCCGCAGAAATCTGCAAGCGACGTCAGTGAAGGTGCGCAGAGCATGTAGACGAGAGCGCTGAAGAAGGGAACGGGGCAGGCAGGGCGGCCGGACGAGGCAGCTCCGGTTTGTGGATTGAGATGCCATCTACGCAACGCGGAAGAAAAATGCGTCGCCAAGAGCGGAGGAGACCCGGATGAGCTCGTCGAGCGGGGTGCCGAGCATGTTTGCGACGCGGGGCTGCAAGAACATCATGACAAGATCGAGTCATCGCAGACATAGAAAAAGTTTGTGTGAGGCAACGTTGCACGGAAAGGACACATTTATTGTCCAGTCTTGGCCTAGTCGCTAGGCTGGTTAGACGGGCCCGTGGAAGAGGTGTACAATGTGGTCGACTACCAATAGGGAGATCTGCGAGATTTGTTGTCTGCCGCAGCCTCCGGCTCCCTCCTGCAGGTTGTCAAAGTCGCCTCAGATCTCCGCACCGTTGCGTTAAGAGCCCGCCGAGCCCAGATCTTCACACGTTCTCCCCAGTTCAAGTTGTCTGATGGAGACGAGGAACACAGACGGTCCTGTGCGGCTGCGAGTGTACGGACTCGGATGTCATGGAGGACGCTTCAGGTCTATGCGAGCTCGGTCCCAGGGACGTGAGTAGGGCAGAATGGCTTAGAGACATGGAGTATCGTCGTTAGCTGAAAGTGAGCCTGAGCCGCTCCCGCCAAGCGCTTCATCCGAATATGTAGCGAAACTTGAAGTGATGCTTTTGCGTGACGGACTCTATGATGAGCGAGGAACGAGCTTGTTCATCGTAGCGTCTGTCTTGGAGAGACTATGACGGACTCCCCAAAGAGTAGACGAAAGTTAGGACGTAGTCTCCCGTAGGCAGGCCGCAGAAGTAGATAAATTCCTTGAACCTTCGTGCCTCAGGATATCCTTGATCTGATCTGGTATCCTGAGTTCACGAAGGTTTGCGCCGTTTTCTTACGTCTACCTCAGAGTAAGTGTCAGTGTCGCAGTGCGACAGGACGCGGCGCGTAACAGTCACGTGGGGATGGCACATTGTGACGTAGTACTAGTAGGCCTCAAGTTGAAGTTTACTCAGACTCAACTCAGACTGTACCAACACTTCCATCCCTCGACCACACCGTCCTGCAATATGCTCGCGAATCATACCAGCCCCATGAGCTGTGGTGGTACACGGAAACCGTCACCCAGGGCCTACATGACCCACTTTTCGGACGTGAAGGAGCCCCTTGGTGCCACCCATGTTATTGGGCACCCAAATGATTTGCACTCGCCACGAAGCGGTCCTGAGCCTCTCCCTCATCATCCTACCGCCATCACCGACAGCCAGCTTCCCTTGATCTCAGTGCAGAGCGATCCAGCGCTTCTCGATAACCTTCCCGGCGCCGATAGCACTGGCCCCCCTTACACAATTCCTGTATCTGATTCAGAAATCTCCGCGACGCCGCCACACAGTAAAACAAGCGCGCACACTTCCTCCTCTTGTTCATCCACCTCGCTTGACGAGTCCGACGACGATTATTTTGAGACGATACGCTATTGCTATGCTGCAATGAACGCAGAACTAGCCGGGGCCTGGGTAGTCGAAGCGGACCTGAATCCAGGGCCGTTCCAAGAGCATCTGGTCCAGATCATCGAGCGAGAGCATGAAAACCTGGACAGCCGTGTTGAAGGCTGGCTGAAGGCCTACGGTGGCTATAACCATGAAACCCAAACCTGGACGGAAATCAAGAAAGGTCACAAAGATCCGATTGTCAACCTTATGACGGACATCCTCGATGCCTTTAGGCAACTTGAAGAGATGGTGGGCGACGCGATCATCAAAAAGCGGCAGGTCGTGAAAACCACCCATACAGCGGTCGCGAGCACTGACAAAGACGATACCCCTGAAATACCTCCCAAATCTGCGCCCGACATCGCCATCTTCGGGACAGGTCCCTCAGCCACCGACGGATCAGATTTTCCCGAATGTCCTTCGTACTCCGAGGCGGCAAGTTTGTGGGAAGTCAGAGCAAAGGCACGCTTCACCATTATCGATCATGCGCTGGTCGCCTGCTACGCGCGCGAAGTTTTCATACATCAGCCGAACCGTCGATTCGTCTACGTATCCCTCATGACGGGCCAGGTCATTCGTATCCTGCGATTCGACCGCGCAGGATGCTACCATTCCCAGCCGATCGATTTTCACAAGAATGCAAAGTTCTTCGTCAAGCTCGTCATCCTCTTGGGTTCACTGAACGAAGATCTTCTCGGTTTTGACACTTCCATTACCTGGCTCGGGGGGCAACGCGTGCTGAAGATGAGGCCCCCCGAACTCTTCAACCCAACCACCGGTGCTTGGGAAGCGAACACGGAGGACTTGGCGTTCACGCTTGCGCCCCAGCCCGTATTTGCGCGGCGCACCATTCGCTCGCGGGGGACTGTTTGCTGGGACGCCGAATATAAGGGTCAGTATTATATCATCAAGGACTACTGGCGCGCCGACGGACGTGCATACGAGTCGGCCTTCTTGAAGAAGCTTGCTGGCATCAAGGGCATCGGACAGATGTTCGCATTCGACGACGACCGAGAGACGATCAAGGCAGGCCGAGGCTTTGAGATGGGCACGGAAATGCTATCGAGTCCCAAGAACATCTGTGTGCTCGACAGGTCCTTTATGCGCCTAGTTCTCCGCAAGTATGGGGACACATTGGAGAAGGCGCCGTCTGCACGCGAGCTTTTATGCGCCGTTCATGATATTGTTGCGGGTGCGTCTATCGTCCTTGTTGAAGCTCCAAAATCTAATCATATTCAGGTCACCGCGAGGCATTGATGGAAAAAGACATCCTTCATCGGGATATCAGCTTCTCAAATATTCGTCTTTCTCCCTATGAGCCTGAGCGAGGCGTTGTTATTGACTGGGACTTGGCTAAGGAGATGTCTGCTCTGTTAGCGGGCGAAGTCACCGACAGTGACTCAAGGACGGTATGTGTCCAATCGTCGGAGCATCTAGTGCATAGTGCTGATATGTCGGACAGGGTACCCGAGCTTATCAATCCGTCAAAGTGCTCGATGGCTCCCCTGGGCTCGGTCATCATGACAACATGGACGACCTGGAGTCCATTTTCTACGTGCTTTGCCAAGTCCTCTATGGATTCGACGCGCATGGGAACTTGAATCCAGAACTGGGCTTCCTTGCTCGTTGGTTCGATCCTGCTACGTCCCCGGCTGCGCTGAGCGAAAACAAGACATACTTCTTGCAAAATGGCAGTCGGCAGACGGTTACGCGATACCTTGGCGCAGAAAAAAAAATCATGTCCAAGTTGGTCCAAGACTTCAGCTTATGTTTCAAATCCAGAGTCAACGCCGTCCTCGCAACAACACACCCCGACGAACCGCAATCCTTCCCCGCCTACAGGAAAGAAGCTGCTGATGACCAGTACAAGACTTTTCTCGGCATCTTGAACCCCGTCATTGAGCAACTGCCTCTCATCTCTTCTGTCCCCGTGTCCGCCGAGCCCGCCACGATCCCCTTTCCCGTGCTCCTCCCTGGATCCACCCCTCCAAGCCCGACAGGGTCGGCAGGCTCGAGCAAGCGACGTCGGATCGCAGACGACTCGGACGGAAATTCCAGACCAACATCCAAACGCTTGTGTAATGAAAAGAAGGACATCGATCCGGCTGCGGATGACTCAAAATTCAGATAACCGGTCTCCTAGCCCGAGCGATAAGCAGAGAGAGAGGAAGGCTTGCAAGGACTGCCCCATATCCTCTCAATACCAGAAGCACCAGTAACCAGAGCGGGAGGTGACAGTCTTTTGTTGACACATTTTCTCTTCCAATGACCTAGTCGTGTTTCTGTATTTCTCGGCCTGTTGTATCTACTTACTAACATGTATTGCCAACTTAGCCCACAACATGTCGTGCCTTCACTTCCTTCGTGATTTCTTCGGGTGGAGTCCATTGCATAGGCAGCCTTCCTGGTCTGCTTAGTTGCACTCGGGTGCAGGCAGTTGCTGCATGTGGCTTAAGCTTCAACGTCTTCAGCCATAGTCGAGTACTCAGTAGTAGTAAGTACTCAGGAAGGAAAGTGTCGAAAGTCGCGGTTGGGGCGAAAAAGGGTCAGACGCATGTACTTGACCTCAATCATATATTCAACGCTTGATACATACAGAAACAAGATACAGTTACAGTTGTAATTCGAGCGGAAAGCAACAATCCCAGACGACTTGACGTCTCCGTCGGCGCGCTTCTGCACAGCGAGAACTAGAAGCGAACTTAACGAATTGAAAACAGATATTTATTTTGTAGCTTTGAACCTGACCCGCAGTGAGAGTGGTTTCACTGAGGCGCATGAAAGACAGATAGCGAGGTAAACGATACATCTTTGTGCTCGAAGAAGCTTTTGAGTCCGTCCAGGAAACGTCGGGCGATCCGGGTCGCAAGGTCGCACTCCATCTATATTGTCGCGGACCTCTCTCTGATAGCCACCTGCGCGGGTGGACGCATCATCTGCGGTACTCTACGCCCCAACGACCCAAGGCCGGCGCGGCAGCAGCGCCGCTACCCACAACGCGACACACGTCGTGGCCATCAGCACGTAATACACCATCCACTCGCCAAACATCCCGTTGCGCATCGACAGCGAGAAGAGCGAGTTCGCGGCCGCGGGGCCGATGGTGCGCATGAGGCTCACGGAGAGCTGGCACAGCCCGTTCGTCGCGCCGAGCGACGCGCGATTCGGCGCCGCCGCGGAGATGTAGATGAAGACCGCGCCTAGGCGGGACGTCAGCGCGAGGCATACATAGCGGAGGCTAAGCACACACCGTACGAGAAGCTGAGCCCAATGGAGAGCACGATTTGTAAGACCGCGACGGCCATGACGAGCATACTGACTCCTTGACGGCGCGCAAGGTAACTCAGGAGCGGGAACGTTGCGAGTGTCGGAATCGCCGATGCGATGCCGACGGTGTGCATCATCTTGCTGCCCAGGTAGTCATGTACCCGCGAGAAGAAGAATACCTAGATGTGGATGGCCAGATTAGTGGCAGCGATGTATGACGGCCAACGTTGCAAACCTGGAATATGCCGTTTAGCACCCCAAAAATGGAGAGGAGATTTCCGATGCGCGCGGTCGAGAGCCCGAGCCCTCCGAGCTCTATGGGGGTCGCCATGAACACAGGTTGGATCGCGCGAAACGCGATGTCGATTAAGGAGAGGGCCGCGTAGTTTGACGCAGCGACAGCGACGCGGCGCGTCATTAGCCCCCGCAGTGGAATAGCGCGCTCGCTCTCCATGATGGGTGTCAACGGCTTGGCCGCCTCCAGGAGCGCCTCGCGCTTGATCGTCTCAGCATCTCGCCGCCTGAAAACCCGCGAAATAGAGATGACCGAGGGCCCGACCGCCGTCTCCTTAAGGAAGATGAGGGTTACGACCCATGCGAGAAGAGAGTATGTCGCGGGGACTGCACATGGCAGGAAGTAGGGATACGTTCGCAGGAAGGTGTTGTTCCCGAAGAGAACAGGGAAACGCTCCGCTGGTCGCGCGAGAAAACCACCGATGATAGGCCCGAGGACGCCACCAGTAGACCAAGCCACTGCAGGTGGGGATTAAAGATATACACGAAGTGGATTCTGTGGGGACGAACTGGGCATGTAAGCATAAGCCTGGAATACGTCAGAAGGGATGTCGGAAAGAGAAGCGAATGGAGATACCTGGGCTAGGTTGGTCTGGTCCGTCATTTCAGCGATCATGCTAGGGACCAAGAGCCGTCAGCAACTTCCAAAGTTCTATGCACCAACATTCCACAAGCCTTTTGATGACCCCTATATTTCCGTCTAAGTAAATTATGAGCTGCAAGTACCGCGGAGGCAACAAGAAACAACCCACTCAGTGCGCCATTCAAACTCCGGCTTCACATGGCAATGAAGATATTAGGCATTCAGGTTTGAAACGCGATCGCAATAGGAGCGCACCTCAATACGAGTCCCCAGAATGTCCGGGACATCCCGAAGCAATACATGGACATGCTGAGACCGAGGAGGCCGCACAGTATTACGGGCTTGCGTCCAATGTGGTCTGACATACGGGACCAATGGAGCACGGTCAAGGCTTGCGTGAAGAAGAAGAGGGATTGCTGCGCGGAATCAGCACATTGTCTGCAGCTTGGCGAGAATAAGCGCACCATAATCCCGACATAGTATCCGACCTTCGTCTCGTCGCCATTCGTGATCCCAATGTCCCGAATTAACTAGAGTAAGGCTGAGCCAAACGAGGGAAGCGAGAAAGGAGGGCCGACCTGGGGCGCAAATGGGTAGATAACCTGGCTGGTCAGTGGCTCGGCGAGCTGCAAGAAGAGCACGATGTACAGCTGAGCGTAGGGCAGCGGTGTCCTTTTCTGGATCTGATGGTCATGAGGGTCATTACGGTCGTCGCGGGGCCCAAGGAGCGGCTCTGTCTCGTCGTCGTTCCGAGACGACATGGTGGTCGGAGGAGAGATTGAAGGCGCAAAGGCGGGCTAGATGGCACATTTTGTTGACTTACGGGATTTCTAAGCGGAAAGGCGCATATGACTCGGCTCTTCCTTCTGTTACCTCTTTTGTCCACTTTGGCCCCAGTGCGGGCTCGGGCATCGGCACGAGCTCTCTGTTCATGTCTCTCCCGTCACTTGCTGGTCAGGTCATCACGAACTTTCATTTCCAGCCGCTTGCCGTCGGCGAGGTCGAGAAGGGACAGTGAAGCTGATTATCGGATTGATCGAGGTAAGGTTGTACTGAGGTTAGCACGGTCTCGAGGATGCATCCGGACACTCCACGTCGGTAGAATGCGCCACCGTTCCAGGCGGCCGCAGTTGTAGTGGCTGGCCAAAGGTGAGATGTGGAGGAGAGAAAGGTTTTCCGAGTCTGCGACAGTGTACGGCACCTAACGGCAGCCAACAGTGTCGGCGACAGTTCAACTTGATCCGAAGCTCTACTACCTCAACCAACGTTCGTCTTTTTGGGCAGCCCTGGGCGCTGACTCGGGAAGCAACGGCTAATTCATACAACTGGTAGAATTCTAGGAACACTGTCCCTTTGCTGTAACAAACCCTTTGCAACCGCTCGGCAGGGATATACTATAGGACTTCGTCGCGGAACCGCGATGAAGAGTTATGCTGAGTTATGGGTACTATATCCACTAGTACAGAGCGCCGATTCCGTTAATCAAACACCACACAGAAAAAAACCTGTTTGCTGTTGGTGGTCAAGCTACTGTACAATCGAGCTACAAGCTTCAAGGCAACTTCAAGGTCTGTTTCCAATCCGATTCAAGCTTTTACTCTTTTCTGATCTTTCAAGTTGGCTTTTCCGTTATTCGACAGCCACTTCCCGGCATACAATCGATATATCAGTAACCACAAGAATTGAGTCGATATACATAGGCATCGACTGCGTTGACACGCCCAAGACACGTCCAACAAGCTTTCGTCAATCCGCGTTTCGGATATTATGGTTGCGATACATTTGCGTTCTTTCTTTTACCTCCACAATGTCCTCCAAGTCAAAACGCGGTCGCAAGCGCGACGACACGCTCCCGCCCAGGCCCGGGCTCAACGCCCAGCGCGCTTTTCGCGCTCGTCGAGCAGCGCATCTGCAGGTATATTGGCTACAATGACTCCGTGTCCTGTCTGACCTCAAGGAGGCCTTGGAACAGCGTGTCACCGAGTTAGAAGAGGAGAACGCGATTCTGCGTCAGGCGCTCGATCTGCCCGAGTCGAGCCGGTCTCTGCTGGGAAGCGGTCTGAAATTTGTCGACCCAGAGGGTAAACCGCTTACGTCGAACGACGATGGAGAGCCCCCCGTCTCGGACGCGCCTCAGTGTCATACGCTCGCGCCCATGCCTTCATTTTCGTCCTCCCTCGCGTCAACCGGCTGGACACTCTCACCGCCCTTTGAATCGAGGCCGCAGGCCAGCGCGTCCTCTGCAGACACGTCGCACGAGACGTGAAGGACATCAACAAAAAGATATTGCGCAAATGTACACTTGGTACAGATCATCTACACTATACTGTGTGATTACTCAACGGGAAATGCCAACCAATTGGGTGTTGTTCTCTCCGCTCCACTGAGCTTCAGACTTCTGTTGAACCCCGAGTCACTGCAAAGTGATGGATCACATCTTGCGTCCGGAATCCACCATTGAGCTCGCCCTGCCCGGTTCCTGGATCGCGACACCTGAGCGCGCATTCCATGCGAAGAAGGTGCACTCATTGAGCCACCTAAGGTCTGTCTAGAGGACTTCCAGAGGAGGAACCACGCGCACGATGATTCTGATGTTCAACCGTCGTTATAGGAGCCTGGGTCGAGTGCGTGCCTGTAGCACAAAAAAAAGAGAAATTAGAATACATACATGCCATCGATATTGAAGTGCATAGTACCTCTTGAATCCCCTATGAATTTTCTGGAAGTGCGTGATGCAGGGCCGAAGAATAAAGACGACCGTTTGCCAGATGCGAAGGATCAAGTTTCAGCTGGAAGGCCAAGCAACGGCAGTTAGAAGTGGGAAGTTTGAGTGACCAGGCCGAAGAGCACTCCAGATGTTTTCTCTCACCTCCTGTGTCGAGGACTTACATACAGTAGCGTGAGTTCCGCTGTCAGTGGTTGAAGGCTTACAACAGGCTGTCAGTGGCAGCGGGAGACAGAACATGACGCGTTGATTCAACACACTAGCGTTCAAATCGGGGACTGGAAGTATTGCAAGTTGGGAGGGAAACGGAGAGGCAAGGAGAAGCGAGGAGGAGACCAATTGTGAAAATTCGAAAGCCGGTGCCACTGGAAGCTGTGCAGTCCTCGCCCTTGTCCGGAACTTTACGGAGCTCGATTGGGGCTCGACATCTCTCAGCTTCAACTTGTCTTTTGCAAACTTAACGAGTCCAACGACAACATAGTAGTCAGCTCTAGACCAAATCTGCTTTACCTGGGGCGTTCCAACGAGACAAGATCAGCCTGCGAAGCCGCAGAAAGCGTCTACCAAGCAGAGGAGTCGCCGGCGATATCCTCTATCCGATCTCGGCAGAACTTCAAGTTCAAGAGCACAGCCGTCTAAATCTTGAAGTTGCTTCCACATCGCCTCCAGCAATCCTTACCGCGTTCAACGCTCTTGACGGCTCTTTGCGGTTCTGATAGCGTGAGACATTGGAAGACCAGGGAACGCATTCGCGATGGAGGCAAAGATCATCTTATCCACACTACTAGTAGTTCGCTCAGATTACTCCTCTCAAGATTCGCAAGCAGGGATTACCCGCCAAGCTCAAGCCCATCGATTGGCGGCAGCAGAGTTTCACATTTGCAGTGGTGCACTGCTCGGTCCATTTCGCCCCCGATGTTTTTAAACCGTGCCATTCACTCCGACGGGGATCTGTCCAACCGCCAAGCTATAAAGTCTGTACTGTCGAAATCTGATCATCTACAATTTCAGCCTACCACCACTACCAGCACCGACCACCCATCTCTCCTTCGATATGTTCTCGCAAATAATAGTTTCGAGCCAGGTACACCTAGCCTCCGTTGTTCTAGCCTTCATCATCTCTTACTACCCCGGTTCAGGTTACACCCCGTCGGCATACCCCAGCAGTCCGACCGAAAGTCCAAATCAACGCCGCACCCGTACAACTAGATGCTTTCTACTACCAGATGCCAGTGTCCGACCTTACCGCATGCCTTGCATGCTCGTCTTCAGAAACCACATCTAAGCGACAGCGCAAGCTCAGCCTCACGCGGTTGTGCCTGCGCCGCTTGACCAGACGCGACCATTCGCTGGATGCCCGTGCAAATTAATCCAGTGAGTTATTCAACCGTTTTATCAATACAACTTTCGTACTCAACGTTCCCCAGCACATGCCATGGCATTCAGGTCATGCCCCAATGCTGAACACAGTCGTAATTTATCACCAAAACATTTTTATATCATTCATCATGTTGTGTATCACCTACTCGCATTTGCGTTCGTGAATGTAAAGCACGTCGATCTGTATCATGTTTCGAACCCAGAGGTAGCTTGGTTTATTCCGGCGCGGTCCCGTTAAGAAATATGGTGTTCTTCTCTTTTCTTGCTTCAACTTCGTTGACGTTGCGTCGTTCGGCAAGATCTAGACATGTCTTCTCACGGTCAGGCTATCAGATTTGCTTAGCTTTTTACCTTTTCGTTCCTGTCCTGGACACTGTCGAACCAATCCTGCAACTGAAACTCTGTCTCCCTGCAAGAAGCTGGGTCAATATCAATGTCGTCTGCTGGCGGCGATCGAAATTTTCTGAGAATCTTCAATCTTGTCTTTCTGGCCAATACCAGGTATGGACGCCACTCTTCCAAAAGCCTTGCTAGCCCGCGTCATCTCATTCCTTACACACATATCGCTGACAATTCCTCCGAAAGCAGCCTTCTAATCGTGGCCGCTGCGGATTTGAAGACCATCTGATGCCGCGGGTTTTGAGTTGCAATGCGTTCCGCCGCAGGCCCGCAGCAGACATATAACTTCACATCTCGAGTATACGTCTGGCTTGTGCCCCCCGAAGTGCTTCAAGATGAAAATCATCGTGGTGGGTGCGGGCGTTGGTGGGCTTGCTGTCTACCACGCCCTCCGCAAACACCTCGTCGACGCCTCTCCGCCTGTGGAAATTCTCGTGTTCGAGTCCCACGAGTCCAGCGTGTCCACATCGGCTGCCATCGGTGGCGGGCTCGGGCTTGCACCCAACGGTCTTCGCGCCATCTCGCGCATTTCTCCCGATGCTGCGGACTATATTCAGGAGCGTGGCTTCGCCGGGGAAGTCATGACGTTCAGAAACTCGAAAGGAACGCTGCTAGGACGGTTCCGGGTGGGCCGCAGAGCGCGGTATGGGGTCGGCGAGCTAATGCTAGCTCGCGAAACTGTCCACAACGCGTTTATTCAAGAACTGCGGCCGGGTGCTGTGGCGTGGGGGAGTAAGGTACGGTACGTGAAGGAGATTCGTGACGGCGTGGAGGTGATGCTTGCAGACGGCACGGTCGAGACCGGAGATTTCGTCATCGGCGCCGACGGTGTGAGGAGCGTTGTGCGCGAGGCCATCTTCGGCCAGAAGTACGATGCCAAATACGAGTAAGCGTCGTGTATTGGCCTTCGAATTTTCTCCTCAGCCATACCTAGAGAGCTCACTGGCGTCGGCGGGTTCATCCCCATGTCCTCCTTATCTGAACCGTTTCGGGATAGTCTGCGGCGGGATCCGGTCACCATGACCTTTGGCGCCCACGGATTTTTCGGGTACACGCCCTCCTCGCCGGACCCCACTGACCTCGAAACGGCGCAACTCATGTGGTGGTCGACCTACGAGACGCGTGACCCGCCCCCACGCGACACGCCGCCCGAAGAGGTCCTCGAGCAGCTCATGGCGCGCCACGCGCACTGGGTGTCCCCCAGCGATGCCCCCGGCCGCGCCGCCTTCCGCGAGATCATGTCCCTCGGCTGTGCGCCCGACGCGAAGCTGCTGGTCCTCCCCAGTTACGTTACACCGCGCCTTCCGCGCTGGAGCTGCCTCTCCGGCTCCGGGCGCATTCTCCTGCTCGGAGACGCTGCGCACGCGATGCCGCCGCACGCGGGGCAGGGTGTGTCGTGTGCCGTCGAGGACGCCGTGGCACTCGCGGTCCTTCTCAAGCACTATCGCGTATCGCACCGCTTCGGGGTGCAGGACTCCCTGAGGCGGACGGCCACGGCTTACGAAGCCCTACGGATGCCGCGCGTCCACAAGATTCTAGATCTCACTAAACATGGAGGAGTCAGCAAAAAGAAGCAAAATTGGTGGCGAGAAAAAGTCCGCGACTGGATTCTATGGGCGATTTGTGAGTCCTTAAATATTGACTTTTTTTGCGTTTGAATGTGCTGAATCCTCTTTTTAGGTAAGCTTCCAGAGTCATTGAACGACGGCCAGTTCGGATACGATGTGGAAATCGACATCGCAAGATACATTGCGAAGTCGGGCTGCGAGCCTAAGTAATTATATACACTCATTCATTCAATCAATGTACGATAACAGTATAATAATGCACGATTCCATTACTTGGGCACACGCACTACGGAACTGGTACAAAACAACGACAGCAAGGGCAGGAAAACGATTGTAATATTACGAATTAAGTCATGAGCGCGTTCCATCCGCAAAAGTCTTTTTGAAGCCTTCCATTGTGGTGGATCGATCAGCGTGATCATCCGCTCTCGTCGACACGGTACCGCTTCCGGGGTCCGTCAGGCGGCGAGAACTGCTGCCCGCCACCAGCCTGTCCCTGCATGAATGCTGGGTTGAAGTGACCCCCGCCATTACCAGCGAAATTGCCTCCGCGCCCCATCGCAGGGCCAGTGGGTACCATTCCCATTCCTGCCAGGCGACAAGTAAGCGTGTATTCTAGGGCAGAAGCGGCTGCATACCCATACCGCCGCGCATCATCCCCCCACCGCCGCGCGGGCCCTGTGGAATCCCGCCACGCCCGCCGGCGAAGCCACCGCCCATCATGTTCATACCAGGCACACCCATGGGACCCATCCCCATCATGTTCCCCATGCCCATGTTTCCCATGCCCATGCCCATGTTGCCCATCCCCGGCATCCCGCCGCGCATCCCCATCATGCCGTTCATCGCGCCCCCGCCGCGCATGCCGCCGCGGAAGTTCCCCCCGCCCCCGCGTCCCATCATGCCCGCGGCCATCGCCATCGGCATGCTGGGCATCGTCACCGACGGAATCTGCTGCGGGGTCTGCTGCTGCTGCCCTTGGTGACCAGGGCGTGCGTCGCGTGGCGGGGGTTCTGTGACAGATTGGCTTAGTGGTCGTTTCCAGTGGTAGCGCAGGTGGTACCTTTTGGAAGCGTGCGGAAGGGATTGCCTTGGGCGGAGCTCGTGAGAGTCGCAGCTGCGCGCCTGTTCTGGAAGTCACTGAGGGAGGATAAGAACGAGGCGCGCGTAACGAGACAAAATTTACTTGTTGTCAAACCACGTCTTGAGCGCTACGGCGCTGTCATAATCTCCGCATTCCACGTAAGCGATTCTGCGGACGATGTGGGTCAACGACGTGCTGCACGGGAAGCGGATGGGCCCACCCCTTGCTCTTGCCATTTACTTTGTGCTCCGAAAATGTGATATCCTTGTGGTCGATGGTGACGCCCACGTTCAGAGCGACTTGGCGGAGATCCTCGTCTGTCGTCCACTGCATGAAAACGTGTTAGAGCGGTTCAAAATTAAGCCGATAGAACGACGGACCCATTGCAGATCGCCAATGTACAGCGAGTCATTGACGGGTCCGATAGTAATGCTGCCGTTGGTATTATTGGGAGTCTGGCCAAGCATAGTAGTGTATGCAACTGCGCCATTCGCGCCAGACGAAGAAGATGCGGCAGCAGCAGAGTTAGGGCGCGACGACGACGGGGGCTGGTTGACGTTCAGATCCGCGCCGTCGTCTTCGTCGTCATCCCGAGGCCGCTTGTCACCGAGTGCTGTCGCCGGGGTCGACGTGAGTGTCTCAACTTGTTCGCCCTGGTGGAGGTCAGAGAACGCAGCTCTGGCAACACGCACACACACCTCGTTTTGTTCGGGCATCGGTGCATCGATTTCACCACCATATATGTCAAAGTCGTCTTCGGGCATGGATGCACTCAAAAGCACGGTCAAGTCAAGTCTTTTCGTTCACGAAGTCTATGGGGATTGAATCACATAGGACAGTTGAGTATCGACGACACGGTGGGGAGTAGAACAGGCAGCAAAAAAACGAAAAGCAAGCAACAAGCGCTCTACATGTCAGTGTAAAACAACAGGAGGGGCTCTTACAGGATACACGGATTCTACAGTATCCAGACGATACACGGGTAGTAGACAGGAATACAGGAAACACGACGAGGCCAATGTCAAGAGTGGACGGAATTCAAGAGGGTTTGGAAGAGCAGGAAGAAGAGGAGGACAGTGGCTGTGCCGTCATATGACTGTAGGCTTCAGCCTGCTTCACTGTCAGGCGGCCTCAATGCTCTAAGTCAAACGGTTCAAACGGTTGTGCGTTCAAGAATTCTAGTTGGTTGTGCGGCCCACCCGAATTTCGACCAAGTGGACCAGCGCAGAGGCCGATGCAGCTGAGTTTGAGATCAAAATGACGCCTTGCACTAACGGTAACCCAACGGAAACCCCCCCCCAGAATCTCTGGGAGTAGCTGTGCGATATCGTCCTCGTCGACGAGCTCATGCCGGAATCGTTCGTACACTGTCTCCCATCGAGGAGCCCAGTCCTCCCTCAACGAAATCTTCTCCGCTGCTGCCCGGCGAATACATGGTGTCCAAGTTTCTGGCATGCACGCTGTCTCGCCTGAACTGTCTACATGTCTGCGATGCCCCGACGCCCTTGAAACCCCGCGTTGCAAACATGTCTCCTGCCCTTAGCGAGCCCGTCCTTTCCTTTCCGCGTTGCCTGGACCGTTACCTCGGTCATCGTATCCATCCACAAACCCGAGCTCATTGCTCGGTCGGTCTGCCTCACGATCCTCGACACTACAAAGAGAAAGATAACATGTTTCTCCTGGACATTCGTGCCGCCATACATGTGCTCGAGGTGCCCACCATGGCTAATCCGGCTCTAGATTATGTTCCTCCAGGTCATGAAACCTCTTGATCCTTGCCGGTCGGTGATGAAAGGTCGTGACGACCTGACCCACTCCAAGGTATGGTTCCTGCCAGATTTTCTAGTCAAAAGTCTATGAAGTTTGTATAGGAGACTACATAATAGTCGAGCACATGCTTTTGACTCTTTTTCGCCCTAACCACGAGTTTTGAAATTTCTGAGCGTCAGCACTTCAGTGCTTTAGTACTAACCTTCGGCCTTGTGCATGAAGGCGTTCAAGAATGCGCCGCAATTAATCGCATCCGAATTTCGAATCTCGATCAATCAGGCTGGGAAGGCCGCCAGGCCATGAACTCCACGATGCAGCAATCACGAAGGAAGAAAAGGCCTGGCATCTCGAAGTTGGCAATACATGATAGTAAGTAGATAGAACAAGCTGAGGAATGCTGGGAAACACGACTAGATGATTGGAGGAGAAAATGGAGGAGAAAATGCGTCAACGGAAGACTGTCACATCCTGCTGCTCCGTTTATCGGTGCTTCGTTTACCGGTGCTCCGTTTACCGGTGCTTCGTTTACAGGTGCTATTTGGACGATATGACGCAGAATCCTTGAGAGCCTTCTTTCCTCTCTGCCTGTCGCTCGGGCTCGGAGATCGGCCATCTGAATCTGAGTCATCTGCGGCCGAATTGCTGGCTTTCTTTTCATTGCACGAGCGTTTGAGTTGTGGTCTGGAATCTTCGTCGTCTGCGATCCAACGTCGCTTGCTCGAGCTTGCCGACCCCGTCGGGCTTTGAGGGGTGGACCCAGGGAGGAGCGCAGGAAAGGCGATCACGGCTTGCTCGGCGGACAGGGGGACGGAAGAGATCAGAGGCAGTTGCTCAATGACGGGGTTCAAGATGCCGAGAAAAGTTTTGTACTGGTCATCAGCAGCTTCTTTGCTGTATGCGGGGAAGGATTCTGGCTGGTAGGGCCGCGCAGTTGCGAGGACGTCTTTGACTCTGGATTGGAAAAATAAGCACAACTCTTTGAGCAACTCCAGCATGATTTCCATTTCCGCGCCCAGGAATCGCGTAGGCATCTGCCAACCGGGATTTTGCAAGAAAACTGTCTTGACTTGGCTCAGCACAGTTGGCCGCGAGGTGGTATCGCCCCAATCGGCTAGGAATCCGACGTCCGGAAGAGGGTTCCCGTGGGGGTCGAACCCATAAAGGACATGACAAAGCACGTAGAGGATGGACTCAAGATCGTCCATGTTGTCATGATGACCGAGCTTAGGCGAGCCCTGAAGAACCTTGACGGATTGATACATTCGCGTACCCTGTACGACATATCAGCACTATGCACTAGACGCTCGGACGATTGTACACATACCGTCCTTGAGTCACCGTCGGTGGCTTCGCCCGCTAACAGAACAGTCATCTCCTTAGCCAAGTCCCAGTCAATAACAACGCCTCGCTCAGGGTCATAGGGAGAAAGACGAATATTCGAGAAGCTGATATCCCGATGAAGGATCTCTTTCTCCATTGATGCCTCGCGGTGACCTGAGCATAATCAGAATTTGGCGGTTTAACGAGGACGATAAATGCACCCGCAACGATATCACGAACGGCGCATAGCAGCTCGCGCGCAGACGGCGCCTTCTCTAATGTGTCACCATACTTGGGGAGGACAATGCGCATGAGTGACCTGTCGAGCACACGGAGGTTCGTAGAATGGGAAAACATTTCCTCGGCTACATCAAAGCCTCGGCCTGCCTTGATCGTCTCTCGGTCGTCGTCGAATGCGAACATCTGTCCGACGCCTTTGACGCCCGCAAGCTTCTTCAAGAAGGCCGACTCGTATGCGCGTCCGTCGGCGCGCCAGTAGTCCTTGATGATATAATGCTGGCCCTGATATTCGGCATCCCAGCAGACGGTCCCCCGGGAACGAATCGTACGCCTCGCAAACACAGGCTGGGGTGCGAGCCTGAACACTAACTCCTCCGTGTTCGGTTCCCAAGCACCGGTGGTCGGGTTGAAGAGCTCGACGGGCGTCATCTTCAGCACGCGTTGCCCGTCGAGCCAGGTGATGGAAGTGTCGAAACCGAGAAGATCTTCGTTCAGTGACCCTAAGAGGACGACGAGCTTGACGAAAAACTTCGCATTCTTGTGAAAATCAATTGGTTGGGAATAATAACACCCAGCACGATCGAATCGAAGGATGCGGATAATCGCGCCCGTCATGAGGGTTACATAGACGAATCGACGATTCGGTTGCTGAATGAGAACTTCACGCGCGTAGCAGGCGACCTGCCCACGCTCAGCATCGGTAAAATCCGGCTTCGTTTTAATTTCCCACAAACTTGCGACCTCGGAATACGAAGGAAACTCGGAAATGTCAGGTGCATTGGTCGCGGAGGGGCCCGTCCCAAGGATAGTGATGTCAGGCTCGGTTTGAAGACGTTCTTCACGCCCGTCGGCTTCATTGTGGGGCATGCATGATCCATGGGTGTTGACAACCTCCCGCCTCTTGGTAACGACCTGGCCCTCTTTCTCTTCGAGCTGCCCGAAATGATCGAGGACGTCATTCAGGACTTTGACGATTGGATCATAGAGCTTCTTTTCCTTATGACCTTTCTTGATCGTCGACCATAGCTCGGTTTCGCTGTTGTATCCGTCGTAGCCCTTCAGCCAGCCTTCAACGCGGCTGTCCAGGTTGTCGTGCTCTGCCTCAATGATCTTGGTCAAATGCTCCTGAAACGGCCGTTGTTGGACTGCCTCCGCCACCCAGGCTCCAGCCAACTCCGCATTGACCGCGGCTCGGATTTCGGGCACAATTGAATAGGCCCCCTCTGAGTCGTGGGATGATACCGAGTAAGGAGTGGAAGGAGTGATAGCCATACCGCGGCGGTGCGGAGTAGTGGGGGCCGGAGAAACGTCAGGCGCGGACGACGAGTTCGTGGGACTGCGATCTGCGCTGGCGCTGGGAAGGTTATCTAGGGTATGCATGGGCCCTTGATCACTTTGAACAGAGTCCAGAGAAGAAATGTGCGCAGTGGCAACAAGAGTGCCAGTCGCTGCAGTCCGGGGGGTGCTAGGAGGAAGATGGGATAGAGGGGCGACATCGCTCTGTAATGTGATGTGTCCAGAGGCGCCAGTCCGAGTGGCATCGAGGGGCGTCACCCTGGTCGGGGTTGCGTCAGAGAATGGGTTCCCATGTTCACGGTGTACAAACGGTGGGTTCTGCCTTGATTCGCTGCCGACGCTCCCGCTCACGGAGCACCTATGATTCGCATCGAGGACCATATTTCGGAGCGGTTGCTCAACGGGATATATGCGGTGGGTGGGGCTGGGAACCGACACCGAGTTATCAAGGGGAGTGAGTTTGAAACTAAAGCGTCTAGTGCTTGTATTCGTTAGAGCGTCAAGAGTACTCCGAGTCCGACGAGTCGGGACCTCCATGGGTAGGTTAGACATGGTGGTAGAGTGAAGAAAGAAAACTGACTCGGTGGCTCGCACTGGTTTTACGATGCCCTTTGAAGGCCCTTGCCTATTAGGGACGGTGGCAAGTGGCCCCGGAGAGTCTCGAGAACAATGGTGGTTCGTGTCACAAGGATACCACCACGTGATCGTTCTAGTACAGCTTAGTAATACTACTAATAGTGCAGTCCACTCAGAGTCATAGCAAGTACCAGTAGATGCTATGGGGTTGGTGTGGTGTCGGTTGGAGGTGGGCAATCGGAGAAGTGTGTTGTATAGATGCATTTGGGCCCTGGGGCTTTCAAGGTGTTCTGGGGGTTTTCTTCATCCAGCAAGCGTCTTTTTTCATCGAATACTGTATCAAAGTAACAACTACTAGTAGATCATGGTCCTCAGGCACTAAACTTGCTACAAACACTGGCTATGCTTCCAACGCAGACCTTGACCTCCACGTTTCGTACTCACCCATCAATAGGGAATCCCTCAGGGTACCTCCCCCCCACCACCGTAAACCCCTCCAGGACCGCATCAATCTCATCCATCTCCTCGTCCGTCAAATCGACCAGGACATTGTTTTCCCGCACCCGCTCCTCATTACTCGACCCAGGAAGCGGAATGATCTGCGGCATACCGGGTCGACGCGACAGACACCTCGTCCAATTGATAGCCAACTGCGCAGGCGTACACCCCTTCTTCTCCGCCAGCCTGCGCACCGCGTCGACGAGCTGGATGTTGATCGAGAACGTGTCTGGCTGGAAGCGCGGCATGTAGCGCCGCACGTCGTTGGCGGGGATGTCGTCCAGCGTCTTGATGGTCCCACTGAGCATGCCTTTGCCGATGGGAGAGTATCTGCAATGCCCTCAGTTAGCACAATCACAGTCGAAGAGGGGGAAACAGGTCCACGTACGCCAAAATCGGGATCCCCAACTCTGCACACGCCTCCGCAACCCCATTCCGCAACACTCCCGTCTCCCAAAGACTCAACTCGTTCTCCACTGATACGATGGTAGTTACTTTGGCCGCGCGTCGGATCGTCGCCGCCGCAACCTCGCTCAGTGCGATACCGCCTACAAGTCCCTTCTTCACATACTCCTCGTCGATGTACTTTAACGTCACTTCGATGGGGACGTCTGGATCCACGCGTGCGCACTCAAAGACATCGATCTTTTCCACGCCCACTTCGCGGAGCTGGTCCAGCACACCGTCGATCTCGGCCTTGATGGCGGAGGGCGTGCCCAGCCCGCGTCGCGTGCTTTGATCATAACAACCTTTGACGGAAAGAACTATGCGCGGAAGGACGGTGGGATGGATGCGTAGGTAGGACTGCAAAAGGGTTATGCTGTTCGCTGTGCGAGGGCCGTAGAAGGTGCCGGCGTTCCAGAAGTTGGAGTTTGAGGCAAGGGCGGCGGTTAGGGCGGCGTGCTGCTGGGAGGTGGGGAGGGGCTCGGAGTTGAATGTTAAGTCTGGGGGTGGGTGGGTTAGTTGGTGTATGGAAGGAGGGGGAGGGAGGGAGAGGAAGGGAGAAGGGAGGCTAAGAGGGGGAGACGTACTCATCATGCCGTAGGCAATGGGGCCGATTTCTTTGCCGACGATTTGGGGCATGGTTGGATGGGTGGTTGGTGGGTTGTTTGTGGTGAGGATTGGAGGGACTGGGTGGAATGGTTTAAGTTGGGCTTCGAGTGTGTTTATATAGTGCTCACCGTTATAGAGAGATACCACATGTTACGAAACACCTTGGATAACGTCTTATTAATGCGCACCGGACATCGCTGGGCTATCCATAAGGGGACCATCGCCAGCGCATGTGCTGGTCAATGTGTTGGTGAGAACATGGGGTCGAGAGTCGTCCAGTGGCAACGAACCGATTTAAGAGACGCCCACCGCCAACCTTCGGACTCAAAAGTCCGAGTGATATCGAGGGGGGCGACTTCCTCAGCAGAGAAAGGGTCATATGGGCGCGATTCGCTGCCAGAGCACTGGCATTGGAATGAGGGCCTTGTGCCGAAGTTCGTGTTGAGGGATGAATGTGGCGGGCAAGAGCGCTGGGTGAGCCCCAGGTATCGTCGGCAGGAGTGACGTGGCTGCGGCCTGGCTACGGCGCAACACGACTTGCCAGTGGTGCCTCCGGAATCTATGATAGTGAACGTGATCCTGAACGACTATCTTCAGAAAATCGCGCCAGGGGGATGGAGGCTGAATCGAGCTTACCTCTGCGATAATAGAGCGTATCTGCAGCTATTTTGTTCAGAATCAGAGTCGGAGTTAGAGGAAGGCAAGCTCGCGCTCACGTGTGTCCTGGGCTGGCATGTTTTCTCTTCGCCTTGTACGCTCATGCGTTCGGAAACAACCCAGCGGGCGTCGACTGCTTTCGGATGTTGCGATTCCTATCCCTAGCAAAGTCAAGCGGTGGCCAACTCCATGGATTACAGAGGAGGACGCTACGGATTACCTCTTTCCACTTTACCTGTACGGATGGCATGTCGCAACTGTGCGGAACGACTCGATCCGAACGGCTGGGTTGGCTTGCCGCTTCGCCTTTCCGAGCTTTACGCCTGCCGCTGAGTTCGTCAGGGATATATTAGCCCTCGTAGAAGCAGAAAACGTTAGTGTCGATCATTTTATCGTTTTTCTGCTCACAACTCGCAGCATCACCCGACCTTGCTCAATCTGTCGCACTCCGTCAAAGGCTCGAGCTTGCAAATCTGTAGCACAACCCACTCCGCCCTGCGCCCGGCATGGGACGCCACCGATACGGCCGAAAGCCGTGCGCTCGGAGGGCTTACCCTCCGAGACCTCCGCTTCGCTGCCCTCATCTCGTCCCTTCCCACCTCCCCGACCGGCCCATCCCTCGAAATTGAGCCGTCCGCCTCGCGTCCCACCTGGGAGGATCTCACTGCCACGCTCCGAAAGTGGTCCACGTCCGTTCCTGCGTCGTCCGACAAGCACACAGCAGCTCCATGTGTCGCGTGCGGAGGCCCACACACCATAAGCAGATGTGAAAATCGCCACTCCCTCCCGCTTCCTCGATGCTCCATCTGTAATGGCCTACACTGGCGCGTCGACTGCCCCATCCGCCAAACTGCCCAACGCAACGGCACAACCGTCGCTAAAACCAGGGCCAAGATGGCGCTCAGAATTCCACGCGAGCCATCCGTACCGCCATCGGCACCATGCCCAAACTGCGGCGGCGCCCACTGGGCGTCTGACTGTGCCGCCCCTCCCCCAGAACCGTGCCCTAACTGTGGTGGCGACCACTGGATGTCCAACTGCCGCGCTCCAAATGCCCCACCACAACCATGCCCGAACTGCGGCGGCGACCACTGGAAGTCTGACTGCCGTGCCCCACATGCTCCGCCCAATCTGTTACAGCGCCTAGCGCTGCCCGTGGAGTCTTAGGACGGCGAGATTGTGGCTGTTGGACATCGTATATCGTGCCATGGCTCCCTTGTGTTCAGCATGCTCGCACAGAGGCTACAGGCAGGGGCTCTTGAATACGCCGATTCCGCAATATCTCATTCTGGACTGCAGGTACATAATCAGTAGGGAGGCGGAAATACATATTTACGCAAAGCAGGTCAGAAAATGGAAGATGTACTAGGTTAAAATAAGTAGCATCGTACTTCCCACCCTCCAGGTCTCGGTGCACTGGATTGATCACTTATTAGGTGTGTAAGTACGGAGCAGCGCCCTCGCAATCCTCCATATCCTTTGAGCAGGGAGATCTCGAGTCTGGGCTAGTCTGGGCCGTCCTTGCGCATCCGTTTTGAATTGGACGTGGTAGCACCGTCCTGAGGAGCTTCTGCAATGCGACGTCGCTTGTTCAGCCCCATCGATCCAATTGGGCTGGGAGGGGCAGCTGCGAAGAGGCCGGGAAAAGCGGTCGCGGCGGGCTCGGCGGACGCGCGGACGGAAGAGATCAGAGGCAGTTGCTCGATGACGGAGTTCAAGATGCCGAGAAAGGTTTCGTACTGGTCATCAGCAGCTTCTTTGCTGTATGCGGGGAAGGATTTTGGCTCGTCGGGGTCTGTAGCTGCGAAGACGTCGTTGACTCTGGATTGAAAGAATAAGCTCAAGTCTCTGATCAACTTCGACAAGATCTTCTTTTCCGCGCCAACGTATCGCGTAAGCGTCTGCCTACTGCCTTTTTCCAAGAAAAATGTCTTGACTGAGCTCAGCAGATCTGGTGAGGCAGCAGGATCTGCCCAATGGTCAAGGACGCCCAGTTCTGGATTCAGGTTCCCATGCTCGTCGAACCCATAGAGGACATGACAAAGCACGTAGAGAACGGACTCGAGATCGTCCATATTGTCGTGGTGACCGAGCTTAGGCGAGCCCGCCAGAACCTTGACGGATCGAAAAGGCCGCGTTCCCTGTCGAAAACATCAGCAGCATGCACCAGAGGCTACGACAATGGGTAACATACTGTCCCCGAGTCACCGCCGATGACCTCGCTCGCTAAAAGAACATCCATATCCGCGGACAGGTCCCAGTCGATGACAACACCTGTCTCTGACTCATAAGGGGAAAGCCGGACGTTCGAAAAGCTCATATCCCGATGAAGAATGCCTTTCTTCAGCAAGCCCTCGCGGTGACCTGAACGTAATCAGAATTTGGAAGTTCAACGAGGACGGTAAACACACCAGCAACAATATCGCGGACGGCGCATAACAACTCCCGCGCAGATGCAGCCTTCTCCAATGTACCTCCATATTTGCGGAGGACAAGGCGCATAAATGACTTGTCGAGCACTCGGATGTTCTTGGGACTCGATCGCATTTCCGCGCCCATCTCAAAGCCTCGCCCCGTCTTAATCGACTCTCGGTCATCCTCGAATGCAAACATCTGACCGACACCTTTGACGCCCGCAAGCTTTTTCAAGAAGGCCGACTCGTATGCACCGCCGTCGGGGCGCCAGTAGTCCTTGATGATATAGCGCTGACCCTTATGTACGGCGTCCCAGCAGACAGTCCCCCGCGAGCGAATCATGCGCCTCAAGAACACGGGCTGGGGCGCAAGCCTAAAAGATAGCTCCTCCGAGTTCGCCTCCCAAGCACCAGTGGTCGGGTTGAAGAGCTCGGCGGGCGTCATCTTCAGCACACGGTGTCCCCCCTGCCAGGTGATGGAAGTATCGAAACCGAGAAGCTCTTCGTTCAGAGACCCCAGGAGGATGACGAGCTTGACGAAGAACTTCGCATTCTTGTGAAAATCGATAGGCTGGGAATGGTAGCATCCTGCGCGGTCGAATCGCAGGATGCGGATGACCTCGCCCGTCATGAGGGATACGTAGACGAATCGACGGTTCGGCTGGTGCACGAAAACTTCGTGCGCATAGCCGGCAACCAGTTCATGATCCTTGAAGGTGAAGCGTGGCCTCGATCTAACTTCCCACAAACTTGCCACCTCGAAATACATAAGAGATTTGGGAAAGTTTGACCCGTTGGTGGCTGAGGGACCTGTCCCAAAGATGACGATGTCGGGCGCGGCTTTGAGAGGTAATTCATTGGTAACGGGCCGGGCGCCTGCATCGGTTTCGTCAACCAGCCGCTTCTTGATAACCACGCCGCCCACCGTCTCTTCAAGCTGCCCAAAACCATCGAGGATGTCCCTCATAAGCTTGACAACCGGTTCTTTTCGACCTTTCATGATTTCCGTCCAGGACTGAGTTTCACGATTATAGCCACCGTACGCGTTCAGCCAGCTTTCGACACGGCTGTCCAGGTTTTCATGCTCTCGCTCGATGGCCTGGACCAGATGCTCCTGGAACGGCCCTGGAGTCACATCCGCTTCTACTACCCAGGCCCCGGCTAGCTCAACGTTCATCGCGGCATAGTAGGGATAGTCTATATCGTCACCGGAACTGTCGAGCGAGGCGGATGATGAGGAGGCGGAAGTGTGAGCGGCCGTTTCACTGCATGGCGGCGCCGCGGAGATTTTAGGCATAGGAACGGTGCTGCTATCGGTGGCACGGGTGACATCAACCTGCTAGGACAGTTCGCGTCAAGGAACGTAAGTATTCCAGCACGATGGAGTCGATAGATAGACGAAAGTGGTGGTGGTAACGGTAAACTCGAGTCACGGTGTGGAGAGTCACAATGTGTCAATGGCACCACGTGAGTGTTACGCGTCGCGAGTTCGAGTCGGATCTATCCGGGTTGCGCGCTGAACTAAGCTCATCTAGTTATTCGCCGCGCCCTTCTCCAGCGCCCTTCCCCAGTGCCTGTCGACAGCGCGTACGCAGCCTCCGGAGCTCCCAAATACCGGACGCAGTCAGCCGGCTCCTCGCTGAGCGTGCACTCTGGAAGACTTCATTGTTGGAGCTCGGAGACCGACCCATCGAAGCCTGAGACTGGCCCAGCTCAAAAGCCTACAAGGACTGGTCCAGCTGGATGCTTGTGGAGGTTCATCGACTAGGATGTCCCCGCTTCCCACTTTAGTGTCAATGCTTAGAGAGTTCGGAGAAGTTCAGGGCGAGTTATGACTTTAGTATTGCGAGGATCTTGTCCACCGAGGTGCGCCGAGTCCCTTCTTTTCGGGAAAATGATAAGAAATATACACAGATTTGATTTTAGTCCATGTCTAGCCAGGTACAGTTCGACGCTGCCCCATTGACATTGCTCAAAGGTTATGAATATCCTTGAACGTCTTCCACTGGTGGCCGGGCCAGAGCGTGTTCCCGCTGCCCGCCCCTCTGCTCCCCGTGCCCTCCACTTTGGCGTGAGCATCCCACCCCGAGCTCCCCGCCCCCGTAGCCACGATCCCCAGCAGCATCCCCTTGATCTGCGCTTGCTCGCCCGTAATCCCCCCTGCGTCCGGAACATGCTCCACCTCCGCCTTGAACAGCGCGCCGAGCTCGAGGAAGGTGCGGCGGTCGCCCTCGAGGCGGATGATCTGGTTCTCGAGCTCCGAAGGAGGGGAGGTGGTCAGGACGTGTGCGACGAAGCCTGCGATGTCGCCGATGGAGGTCCAGGACACGGGGACGTCGCCCTTACCGATGATCTGCACCTTCTTGTGCTCGGCGTAGCCCACGAGCCACGGGGCGAACTCCGTGAACATCCCCACCTGCACACAAAGTCAGCCGTCTCGTCCAGTGAGCACAATGCTATATGACTCACGAAGAACCGGACAGAGGGGATCCCAGCGGCCTTCAGCGCGGCCGCGGCCTGGTTCTTCGCGCCGAGGATGCCCTCCGTCTGCCCGTCCGTCGGCATGCCGTACTCGCTCGGCGCGAAGAGCTTGACACCCGCGCGCCGCGCCGCCTCGATGAGCGGCGCCTGGTCGCCCGCCGCGAGCGTGGTGACGGTCGACAGCACGACGTCGACGCTGTGCTGCGTGAGGACTGCGGCGACCGCGGCCGCGTCGCGCGTGTCGACGGTGGCGGTTTGGACGCCGGGGGGGACGGGTTTGGCGGCGGAGCCCGGGCGCGAGAGGAGGACGACGGACGCGCCAGTGGCGGCGAGCGCATTCACGATAGGCAGGCCGAGCGTCCCGCCGCCGACGACTGCGAATGACTTGTAGTAGGACGACATGGAGTGGGTGGATGGGCAGCGGGCTTTCTTGTGTGGGGAGTGAGTTGTATGCTGTCCCCAATATTTCAGCAGCTTTTGAACGCCTTTCGAATTAGGGGCTTCGGCACGGTTCTACTGTCAATCAAACCAACGGCGCAGATCATTTGTATAGATTATCGCGGTTGCTCAGCGATCTAAGTATCACTAATCGATCTGCCCGAGCCTGAGCCCGAGGTGGATGTTGCGTGAATGAGCAAGACAGCGCAAATAAAGAGCAAGGTAACTCGGTCAAGCACGAAACGCGTACGAACCAACGGCGCGATTGCCAATCTGGAGTCGCGGTGCGGCTCGGTCTCCTGGCGTACAAATTAGGAAGGTGTGTAATCGACCATTAATCCAGCTCGCTACCTCGTCACCAGACCGACAGCTTCCTCCTGTACCACATTCTGTCGAGTCCCTGAAACTGTGTACAGTGTCGCGCCTCGTAAATACACTTTTATGAGGAAATATGGCTGTACCGAAACGGGCTCACGACTGAACCGACTCGGACGGGATACGCCTGCTATAACTTGAACAGTGTTGCCCATCTAGGTTGCAGCTAGGTATGAGGAATCTGGATTTATCCACGCATCCACTTGACAGATATCTGCGGCGTAAAAAATCCTGACTCTCTGCGGCCAGCGTACTCCCCTGCCAGTGTTTCTCTGTCAAGTACGTAATATAATGAGCGAGGTCTTCCCCTGGCCCTTCCAGTTCCAGAAAGGGGCCACCGTTCGGAAGGATCGTCAAAGACTGAATCGAAAGCGTTCATCGCGTTAGAAATCCCAAATGAACAACCTCAGGCTGTAGACAGTGAGAGGTACTTTTGGCCACTCAAGTTGTTATTGGTGCGAAATCGTATAAAGTTGGGTCGTCGAGACTCTTTAGGCTTGAATTGAGTGCCCCAACAGCCGGCTGCCAGACAACCTGATCGCTAAAAATTTTTGAAGAGATGGGCATTCAAGCAGTACAGACACACGTCGAGACAAATGGGTATATGGGTGGACAGACAGAAAAGAAAAGAAAATCCCCTCCAGCGGTCAGGCGCACCACAACGCACCAGCCACGCCCAAGTAGCGCCAGCGCTGCACACAAAAAACCACAGGTCAGCACCAGCATCGCAGATGTCAGAAACGATACGTACGCATCAACGGCGAGCACCCGCACAAGATCGAACGGTCGGAAAGTGGAGTCGTGTCGGAGGCGAGGGTGGAGTCCAGTGGCGAAGGCGCCAGCGTCCTAGACGTTCTTCATGGCCGCACCGGACCCCTGAGGCGCGTGTCCCTCCGTCTCGATCCTCCTCCCCATCGTCGTCTTGCTCGTGGTACGTCGTCGTCGATGCCGCGTTGACCACTTCTACTGGCGGTGGCGTTGGCGAGCGCTGCGTCCGATTCTCAACCGGAGTGGGAAGGAGGACAAGGGGAAAAGGGGAAAGGGGTATATCTGGACGGCGGGTCAGTCGAGAGGAACAGAAAAGAAACAGGAGAACATACAAGATAGTATGGACCAAGGTGACAGTGGCGAAGCGGGGTATACTGGGACGCGGCCCAAGGGTATTGGCAACAACACGAAGGAAGTGCAGGGTATATGGAGCGGCGCGTCCGATTCTCGACCGGGGTAGGAAGGACGAAAAGGGAGAAGGGTATATCTAGAACGGCGGGTTAGTCGAGGAGAGCTGTATGTAGGAAGAGACGTACGGGTATGACATAAGACAGGAGGAAGGATTCACGGAGACAAATGAAAAGAAACACATAACACACTAGCAACGCCGATGATGTCAGGACCTCCACCAAGAGTCCTCGTGGCTACTCAAGGGACGCTCCGGGGGCCTGTAAAGAAATCAACATGAGAGACGTTCTCGAAAGCGACTCAAGGTTGCGAAAACTTACAGCTTGTCCCATACTGGATGCGCCTTAATCTGCGCCCACGACTCAAACCGTGCGGGGGCCGTCCACAAAAAGAGCTGCGCAAATGGGTGAGCCGCCGGCGATACGTCAAAAGACAGGCCGGATGCGTACCCCGAGCAAGAAGTCGCGCTGGTCGTCGTCCAACGGAGCCCGGCCGTCAGGCAGCTCGTCGTTCGGAACCCAGACCATGGCATCGTCGAAAAGCGGCGCCTTCGCTCACACGTATCAGCCGGCGCCCACAACGGACTTGGACCGGCTGGCTTACCTGTCCCGTCATCCAGCGATGGATGATCACCCCAACAGCGAACAGGTCCGCCCCAAAGGAACACTCCCCCATCTCGCTCGCAGGCGACCGGAACCCCACTGTACCGCCCTTGATGTAGGTGCTGTGCGGGTTGTCCGGGCCCGGCCAGAGAAGCGGGAAGTCGTCCGTGGCGTCTCCCGACGCGAAGTCGCTGTGGTCGAAGACGGTCGAGATGCCAAAGTCGATGATGAGCAGGTTGCCCTTGGCGTCGCGCAGGAGGTTGCTGGGCTTGAGATCCGCGTGGAGGATGCCGCGCTGGTGCAGCCGCTGGAGCGCGAGCACCTGGAAAGCGGTGGTCAGCATCGGCGCAGACAAAAACCGAAAGAAAAGCACACACCAACTGCGCCGCGTGGAACAAGACGATGGCAGGTGTCTTGAGCTTGAGGCGGCTGAAAGACTCCCTCCCGCGCTCCTATTAACAGAATCAGCAAACAGCCACGAGAAACGGGGAGGAGTGGGAGGGACATACCATGACGATGTAGAAGCTATCCTCGTCCTCAAAGACACCGTACACGCTGAGGAACGCAGGGTGGTCCCGCATCCGGTAATGCACCGAGAGCTCGTCGAACAGATCGTCCGTAACGGCGTACTCAGGGAAGCTGGGGTGCACCTTGCCGATGCGCTTGACGGCGAGCAGACAGCCCGCTGGCCCCGTCGCTTCGCAGACCTCGCCAAACCCGCCGGAGGCGATGTGCTTGCCTACCTGCAGCTCCGCGGCGTCGAGGTCGTACCCGAAGCTCAATTCAGCGCTGGACTCCCAGAGGAAGGGGAACGACCAGTGCTCGAGCAGGAAGCTTGGGTAGGGCGTACCGGTTGACTTGGGGCTTGCGACGTCCTTGAATGCCGTGCCATAGAATGCTGACTCCTCCGCGGGTTGTTGTCCAGGGATGGCGACCAGCCCGCTTGGCGTCTTGGTGTTGCCCGAGGAGGCTAGGGAGCTCCCGAAGTCGTCGCTTGTCGGATCGTTGGAGTGGAGGATCGCGCAAGAGAACGCTCGGCCCCAAAGAGGTCCAATGAGGTCGGCAATGGCACCATAACCCATGACCAGGGCCATGCCCGACAGCTCCGCCGCGACCGCGTTGAGAATGCAGCCATACGTCGGTTTTCTTGAGAGAGCAGAGAAGCCGTCGTTGATGGTCGCGCCGTAGAGCCTCCAGTTGTCGCCCAAGATGCACGAGGACTTCGAGACGAGTTCAGCGATGGCGCCGTAACCCGCATGGCCAGCTATTCTTGAGAACTTCACGGCAAGCCTGATGAGGACGCGTCCATGGGCCCCGATGAGCGCAGCTTGCAACTGAACGGAGTCGCGCAAAGTCGACGCACGCCGGATGACGAGCACGACGAGAACGTGTCCATAGGCCCCGAGGAACGCAGCTTGAATCAAGACGGACTGGTGTAGAGCCCAGACCGCCAGTGACGCGCGCCGGAAAATGAGCACGACGACGACGTGTCCATAGGCCTCGATGAGTGCAGCTTGTAACCAAACGGAGTCGCGTAGAGTCGACGCGCGCCGAACGACGAGAACGACGACGACGTGTCCATAGGCCTCCATAACCGCAGCTTGAATCAAGACGGAGTTTCGTAGATACCAGACGGCCAGTGACGCGCGCCGGACGACGAGCACGACGAGGATGTGTCCATAGGCCCCGGTGAGCACCGCTTGAATCAAAACGGACTGGTATAGAGCCCAGACCGTCAGTGCCGCGCGCCGGACTCCCCGTTGGTACGAAAGCAGATGGAGGACGAGGACCGCGGAACCCGCGCGAAGATCTGTGTACATCTTGCTGGTGCTCCCCGCGATGAAAAGCGACACGGAGACGAAGCCGACGGAGAGGAGGGTCGTGAAACCGTGGAGGTAGACACTCGCAGCGTTGCGCGCCAGGGAGTTGTACGAATGCAGGTGGAGGACAAGGAGCCCGGACCCCGCGCGAAGATCTGCGTACACCTTGCTTGTGCTCCCCGCGATGAAAAGCGACACGGAGATAAAGCCGACGAAGAGGAGGGTCTTGAGTCCTTTGAGGTAGCCACGCGCCAGAGAGTTGAGGTACGCCGCGAGGCCCGTCTTGAAGGCGAAGTGCACGAGGAGGAGGGCGACGAGGGCGCCAAAGCAGGTGAGGACGACGGTGAACGCCTCGGGCGGCGCTTGTGCGGGGTAGGAGGGCGTAGCCGCGAGGTTGAGAGGCGTGGTCCTAGTCGGCGCTGGGGGAACTTGCGTGACTCGGACGCCCTTGCTCTTCTTGCCGACGAGCTTGACGAGCACGGCGAGGGAGAGGGCAGCCGCATCTTCAACCGCATGCACGACCTTGCACCGGACGCGCTGGATGCTGAAGATGGAGGTTTTGAGGCAGGAGACGAGGGTGTTGAAGAGGCTGAACATGTTGTAGATGATGGCGGTTGAGAGTAAGATGGGAATCTCCTGAGGGCGGCTGACCAACGACTTCGCCCCTTGCCCAACAAACCAACAAAAACAAGTGCACCGCATGTCGACGCGTCGCGCGCCAGCGCGTCACGCGTCCGCCCTTAACCGCCTCCGAGTCTCAGAGAAAAACGGGGGTTTTAGACGCGATGGGATGGGACGGACGACAGCAGACGAAGGACGCGCGGGGCCAATCACTCATCTCGACCCAGAAGAGGCAGACCCAAGGCCCATCCACCCTTACCTGCGTCTCAGAGCAAAACGGGACATTTGGACGCGATAGGACGAAAGCAGGCGAAGGACGCGCGCCAATCACTCGCCTCGACCAAAAAGGCTATTGCACCCGCTCCTTGGGCAAGAAAACCGAAAAATGGCGAGGGAGGCTGAGACCCGCCGAAGGATCCAATGGCGATAGCACAACTACTTACTACTTACTAACCTACACGATACGATACGTGGTGTTACAAATTCTCTAAATACCAGGTCACCAAGTCTGCATAGGTCTGCATGTCTATCGATATATGGGAAGCAAATATATATGAGGAGCGAATATATATATGAGTAGCAAGCCTCACGGTGCGCTACAACTTTGAGAGCATCAACCCCAGCACGACGTAGCCGATAGTCGCGGGGGGCGTTACGACGCAGTACGCCCAGAAGATGGTGCGGCTGATGAGCCGCTCGAACGCGTCGCCCGACGCCGCCTGTGTGATCTGCCCAAAGGTCAGATTCGTGCCGCGAAAAGCAGGAGCTAGCTCACCTGCGCGAGCGTCAAAGCCGGCGGGGACGACACGAGCAGCACGTTCGCCACTACAAACACTGGGCTAAAGTCACCGTGGTCAGCTCAGCAGCAAGCAGGAGGGGAAGGAAGGAAGACATACTCATCGAACACCGCGTGCAAATCGAACTTCGCCGACAGCGCGATCAGCGGGAGCAGTATCATCGGCGTGAGGATCATGCGCGAGAGCACCGCGATCACGACCGTCTTCGTCTCCCCGGGGTGCGCCGATGCTTTTTGCACGTCCGGCTTCCCGAACATCTCCCGCACACTCTCCAGCAGCGACGCCGTGCTCCTCGACGCCCTTACCCCTCCCCCAGTCGTCGTCACGCTTGGCTCTCCCTCCCCCTCCACAGGGGCAGGGTAGAAATACCCCCCAAGCACGATAAGCGTAAGCGGGATCGAGCAGTTCCCCGCGCTCGTCAGCGCGCCCTTCACGGGCGCCATGTGCTCAAGCAAGGCATGCTGCACCGGCGGCGTGCACGCAACGACCAGCGACGCAAGCGCCGCCCACAACGGAACCGTCATAAACTCATTCAGCGCTACCCACGCGCGATAAGCGCGCCGCCGCAGCCGCATCGAGTGCGCGATGGACATGGCGGTCGTCTGCCGCCGGGGCCGGGGGCGCCCGGGCGCGTGCTGCGGGAGCGTAAGCGCGGCGGTGCGCACGAGCGGTGCGGTCTCGGCGTCGTCGGTCTCGGTGTCGGAGGCCTCCGGGCTCGGCACGAAGGCGGAGGTGGTCGTCGATTCGGGCGAGGAGTCGATAGTGGGCAGCTGCACGCGCGACTGGTTCGGCGAGTTCGGGAACGAGTTGTAGAAGCGCGACTGGCGGCGCTGGGGCCCGGGACGCAGCAGCTTGCGGGGGTCGTGTGCCTGGGCCTGAGCCTGGGCCTGAACGTGGTTGTGCAGGTGGGGCGCGGAGTCGGGGTCCTCGAACGCGGTGCTGTTGGGGCGCAGCGTGCCCTCGTCCGTGGGGAACTGGTGGTGGCTCGGCCCGGGCTCGGCCACCTCGTTTTCGGGGTCCGACTGCGCGAGGAGGCGCACGCCGTAGCTCCAGCGCAGGACCATGCCGAGCGAGCTGTACAGCACGAGGTACGTGAGCGCGCGGCCGACCATCGCATTTTTATTGTCGTCGCGCCCCCACTTGAGGCCGGGGACGGTGACGACGAGACTCTGCATGAGCGCAATGGGGAGGGAGTTTGAGTTCATGAACATGGCGGCGGCCATAGCGAAGTTTCTGTGGACGTTGGTCAGTACTAGAACGGAATCTTCCCGGCCAGGAGACGCGAAGTCTGGTAGGCGAGAGCTACGCGGTTCCATTCAAAACGAACTACCGTGGTTCAAGGGAACAACGTAGCTCCTGCGTGCCCCCGGAGAATCTTGGACTACGCAGCTTGGTCTTCCTTCATCGGAAGCCTCCTCGAAGCTGAGATACATCCACGCGTCTCGTTACCCAAGCTCAGCATCCACGGTACAGTGCGCAATCCCGGTTTGGCGCAGTCCTTACGACTTCGCAGTCGCAGGGCGTGCGGCATGCCCTGACTTTAGCTGCGAGCTACAACAGTCTGGCTGCGCCCACCCGAGTCGATGGCGAACGCAGCGCGGTCGCGTTGCGGAGGACGCACGCGAGACGGCCCGCGCGAACGCGTCGCAATCACAGATCACGACTAGGGCGCGCAGCCGCGGACCATCCCGCTCAGCTCGTTCGCGCGGCAGCCAGGTGGGTGTGCGCTGCATCGTCCAGGAATGGTCGTGCGAGCGGAGCGTAGGCGGACGCCTGACGCGCATCACGCCAGAGAGCGGGGAGCAGGGCAGACGGGGCGGGACGGCGGCGCCGCCTCGGGCAGCGCCCGTCGACGAAGGAAGAAAGCCGAGCCATGTAGTCCGAGTTTCTCCCGGGGCTCGCTCGATTTGAATCGAACCGCGTAGCTCTCGCCTACCGTAAAGGTGGGGTATGGGCCGAAGTGGGGCTCCGTAATGAACGATACAAGGAAATGCACACACCTCTGCGAGCGTTTTACGCGAAATAGCCACCCCAAGAAGAACGACACACACATCGACACGGTGGTGACAAGGACGAAGAAAATGGGAATGATCCACAATTCCTTCAATTTTTCTGCCCCCAGAGTCAGCAGACCGTGCATCGTGACCGGGTGGGGCACACACCTGGCGACAGGAAGAACGCGACCTTGGAAAACAGAAGCGACGGTGTGAACAGTGAGACATTCAGCCGGTTGAGTTGCTGGACGCCGATAAGCTTCTGCGGCGCGTTACGGGCGCAGACGCACCTTCTGGGTCTTCTTATCGAGGACGCCGCGCCCCGCAAGGATATAGCCGGCGAGGCACAGCAGAAACACCTCGAGGATCGACTGGCAAAGAAAAAATTGAGGAGAAAGGATAGGGGGCAAGCACGGGACTCACGGTGAAGACGGTGGTGAGGAGCGGGATGAACGGGCTCTCGGTGTCGTCTGCGGTGGCGGTGAGGCAGCCAAAGATGGCCGACTGGTACGAGGACATGGTGAGGAGAGGGTGGCGTTGGCCAAGGCCAGTCTGAGTTTAAAGGCGCGGTACCAAGCGATCATGCATGACACAACACACGTGCGGCTGTCTCCGTGCTGCGCCTGGGCGCTGACGGCGTTGTTCTGGATGCGGGCAGACGCGTCATCCGAATACGCCCAGCTGAGGCCAAGAAAGAGAGAGAGCAGTAAAGACGCTACCTCGAGGAGCGCACTGCGAGCAGCCGATGTTTGGTTGGGTATGCTTTCTGCTCATTTCGGTGCGCAGTACTTACACAGTTGATACATAACAAACCAGGATGAAAGGTGCTCTCTAGCTTAGCTGGGCCCAGAGATGCCGCGCTATCCTATTTTTTTTGCGAGGGACATAAGGCTAGACACTGCAAATGCAAGAATCTGGAAGAAAACCTCAGCACAGCCACTGATGCCAATTACCCGTCTACTCAACGTTCAACATCGCAGCAAGATTTCCGGAATAGCTATTTGAGTGTCCATAATTCCGCTTTAATTCCGCTAATAAGCTCCAAAGTAGGGGATAGCACAAGATGCGCGAAGTTGGTAATTATCAACCCGCGGGGAAGGTCTACAGACGGAACAGCAAAGTTGTACAGTACAAACGGCCTTGGCACCACGGACGGTGCGTATCGAGTCTCGAGACCAACAGAACCGGACGGCGTACGGCTCACACCAAGTCCTTGGCAGTCCCGGACAGTGCGCAGCACCACCGACCGAAGCAGGAATATACGTACCCACCGCGAAGATGAAAACATCTGACCAGGACACCAAGCCCTCTCAGTTAATTATAAACGCTGAAGCAAGCACGCATGACGGCAGTGGCACACAACCGCGCCTCAGAGTCAAATTGCGCCGTCAACATGCTTATCTACGGATGAGTGGTACTACTTTACTTCGGTGGTAATTTATAACGCCAGATCTGGCCCGTACTTTACATTGCCCAAACGACACATAAGAAAACAATGCATGGTGGATGGTGATTGGGGAGGGGTCGTGCGCGTGATGCTGATGCCGATGCGTACATGCTGGGCCAGTTAATTGATTGTCCGGGCTTTGCCAGCCACGGTACTACCGCAGGAACGCGTCAGGCGGCAGCGTCGCCTGCACACCATTTAGTCAGCACGGAGGGAGGGAGGGCGAGGAGGAGGAGGAGGAGGAGAGGAGACCGCGACGCACCTTGACCTGATTGAAATTCGCCACCGCGCGCTCAAGGTCCCACCCGTTCCCATTCAGGCAGTCGAACGCGTACTTGACCGTCAGCCGCGTCTGCCCGCACAACTGGATCACGGGCGCGCGCTGCGGCTCCGGCTGTGCATTCCCTCAGTCGCTGGAAGAGACATAGAACAGAGAAGGGACGTACGAGCGACGCGAGGAGCGCCTGCTGCTCCCCAGGCAGCGTGGGCTGCCGCGGCGGCGGCGGCGGCGGGTTGCTCGCCAGCGTTGCCTGCACGAGCATCGGCCCGGGTGCCCACGCTTCGGGCTTCGAGAAGCCGCGGATCGTCCACTGGTCGGAGAGGATCACGACGTCCCAGCCGTTCAGTTTGGCGCTGTCGCGGGGCGAGGTCAGTCATGCCGACGAAGAGCGGGCAGAAACACGTACGGGGAGCCCTCGGGTGCCGGCGCCAGCATGAAGGTACGGTCAAATGAGCGTACGCCCTGTGATGGAGCTGTAACGCAAAACACATTAGCAGCTGCGCCGCATAACGGTATGATGTAGAAACCTTCGACGAACTGGCCGTGCACAATCACGAGCAGCCCCACTCCAGCCAAGAACGCATCGACGCAGAAGTTTTCCGGTGCGCCGAGGATATCGTGTTGCGTCAGCGGCAGTTTCATCAGCGCCTGGACGATGTCCTGCGACCCGACGTGCAGCGCCTCGATCGCGCGGTCGCCCGTGAGGCGCTTCAGATTGCGCGACCCGTGCCCGAGCCACGCCTTCCACTCCAGCTTGCGCTGGTTCGGCATCTCGCGCGACGTGTACACGCCCTCGACGCGCGCGCGCGTGGGGATGGACGTGTTGGCCGAGTACGAGAACGTCGACGCGGCGGTGTAAACGTGCGCGAGCGACGGCCGCTGCGTGTCGAATGCGGGGAGGAAGCGCGACAAAAAGGTGCTGACGAGCGCTGGGTCGACCCCGTCGATAAAGGACGGCCCCATCTCGAAGGGGAATGTCGTCGCAGACGGGGGATGCACGCTGCCTGATGGGGCGGGCGCTTTGTCGTCGGACGGTGCGACGTCAAATGATATCTTCGCGATGGCTTCCTGATCGAGCAACTCGAGGGTGGTAAACCGCCGAGCCATTTCTCTACAGGGGAAGGGAGTCAGCGGCGCGCTCGGGACAGAATCGTTGACGTGGACGCACCGTTTATACCAGTCTGCGCGCCCATTCCGGTATTCGTCCTCGCGCAGTGGGTTGCCCATGAGAACAAGTTCCCGCAAGTGAAGGAGCCTCTCTCGTCGGGACGAGATGGGTTCGATGTCCTTCCACACGCGGAAATTGTTGTTTTGCAGCGATAGGTTCGCGATGCGCGGGAGGTATTTGTCAATGTACGTCAAATGTTGCCCTGTCAGGCCGTTATTGGCCAAGGAGACGGTTTCTACCTGAGAGCGACTTGATTATGGGAAGCGTCGAGGCAAGCAGAAGACAAGCGTACCGGTGGCTTGAGACGAGCCGCGAGTTTGAAGATGACTCCGGCCTCACGTGCGGTACCGCCGCCGAGCCCAGGTGCGAGGAGGTTGTATTTCCGCAGGAACTCGTCATCGGCCATGGACTGGAGGGAGTTGGATACATGACATCGAGCAATTAGCAGCAAAACACGTACATCGAGATTGAGACACTTCGTCTGTGGGTCATACCGCTTCTTCACAAACTCGGTCCAGTGGTCGAGCGCCCGGGTCTTTGTAGAGACGCGGACTATAGGCGCATGGGCGACGGGTGCGCCCACGATGACTCCACCGGAGACTGCGTTTCGACGCGGCCGACCAGATGAAGAAGAGCGCGAAGCGCCCCGGATGGAGAGCAGGTCGGGCGTAACAGGCTCTGCCGGTATGCGGGAAGAAAACTGCGGACAATGGCGGGCGGTGGGTAAGCGGGAGGACTCAATTTTTTCGGCAAAAAGGGGGGTGGCGGGGACCTAACCACGAATGAGTAGTAACGTGTATTTACCATGCGACTGCTGCTCGGGCCCTTGTCATTCATGTCGTAAATTGCCCGGGCCCTATGTGGGCGATGCTTGGAGGCCGGTTTCCGGCCAGTTGGCTTGTCGGAAACGTCGCGCATAGTGGTGTCGCGGTCAACCATGAGGCCCGCGCCACGGAGGGCGTTGGTGGCCAGGGCCCTGGATCCCGGTGCGGGTGTGGGACTCGAAAACATGTCCGAGTTTACCCTAGTTTCGAGGGAATGAAGAGGGCAATTGTCGAGGGTCCGGGACAAGGAGTGATTTGCTTTGTCAGCAGCCGCTTTTGTTTTCACTGCCTTTGCCTGGGCCACTCGAGTCATCTTGTTCGGCCGCGTTCTCAGAGAGACCTCCCGGTCGCGACAAGTGTACGTGCATGGCGCATCCTAAACTACTAAACAGCGAGGCTCACTTGCAGGTGTTCCGACAATATATCTCAGTTTTTCGTTGGTCTGCGTACCTCGATTTTTGAAGAGATATCAAGACCGCAGCTTCAGCGATCATGTTCTCCCTGGCAGTTAGTGGCCTGGTCTCAATCACACAGCCGGAAGCAGTCCAGTTTGTCGAAGAATTTGGACACGGATGCGAGAATTCTCTGTATCAATCCTTTCTTCTGAGGCAGTTCTGATCAAGCTCAAGCTCCTGCTCTCAGAACGAGTTACAAAGGGGCCTAAGGCTATCAAGTGAGCTCCCGGCTGCTGCTACGTTCGACGAGAAAACCGCAAGAAAAGAAAAGAAATTCAGCGCTGTTGAAACTGCGAGCCCAAGGTCACTTCTCATCTTCATAATTTGGACAGTGGACTGGTGACAGCGTGGGCCATGATATCAAGCAGGCAGCCCAGGCTTGCTGTCTGACATAGTCAAAACCTAGCACCGTCTCTAACGTGGGCCAATCTGGATAGATTGACGACGGAAGGACACCGCCTTCGGATCCTCCAGGTCTACTCCGAGCAGGTTTCCTCTTACCGTTGCTTGTCGATTGGGCTCAAGCTCTGCTCTCCTGGCGGGAGCCTGTGTTCCTCTTGCTTAATCCAATCCCTCTCTGTGGTCCGGCTCACATGAAATGCTATATAAAGTACACCCTCGTCGTTGTGGCTACAAGGGTCGCCGGAACTGACCCGGCTCTTCTGCCCACGCTCAAGCTCGTCTCCCTTTGGCTAGCTCGGCGGGGTCTTCCTCCGATAGAAGATTCACAATCCTCGTCACGTATTGCCCGTGAGAGAGGCATACAATGGAGCAGAGAAGTTCGATGCACGTCCTCAACTTGAGATGACTGACGTTCGACAGTCTTTTTCTCATCCATCAACTGAGGTGATCTGCTACCTCCCGGGGTGGACTGAGGTAGGTTTGTCCCCATCTTCAATTTTCAACGCATTGTGAGACCACTGTTTGCTAGGGCCAGCTTATTTATATCTGCGTTATTGGTGAATCCCTTTGTCGAACCTTCTCACTCTAAAACCTTGCTGAAAATAGAGTTGGTGGCCTTCCGTATCGGGTTTACGCCTCGGGCGATGGACATGCCTGCCGCTAAATGAGCCCGATCTCCACCTGGTGTCACTAGTCCACGTGTTCTTCACTTACAGTGGGACGCGCTCTGGTTTGCGGCCGCCTGAGAATGCGCCCACAACAATTTGAATTGAGGTTGATCAGATCCAATATGTTTAGATCGCCCTCGTACTGTGTTCGTTCAAGTTCTCGGTCGAAGGTCACCGGTCAGTGCTTCCCCCTCGCGATGAAATTCCGACGAGAAAGCTTTATGATCAATCCATTTTCCCGGGCAAGGATATGCTCTCGTTTTTTGGTTCTCGCGGCGTTTGATATTTTTGAGGCCACCAGCCAGGAGGCCAGGAGTGGGAGGTTATCCAGCCGACGTCGAGGTATACACTATGTCAGTTAAGAGCGAGTGATTCTTAGCTCTGTTCCGGCAGCTTCCGTGCCCATCTGGTTTCTACGTTCCCATTATTGTTCTCGGCTGAAAGGCATGGAAGAATCTAATCAGCGCTTTCATTACCTGGTCTAATTATCCAGCACTATGAGATTTATTCTAGCTCCGCTGAACCGTAGGGTCGTTCAGAACTGGGTGCGCATTAATATTAAATGCCCAGAACGATTGAACAAGCAACAAACTGAACCGTGGGAATAGTCATGTAACGTTATCCGTTTCCTCTCTCTGCGCCTGCGCACGCATTGGGCACACATAAAAGAACCTAATCAGAGCCCATAAGAAGTAAAATCGCATGGTGAAAGAGTTACGAATGCCACAGCGCAGCCTAAACAATCCGTTTCTTCCGATTCTGCTCTACGCGACAGCCGTGGATCTAATAAGCTCCTCCGCTGCCTTCGACCTCGGTTTGATAGAGCATTTGAATGGAGTCGGGGTCCTTCTCCGAGATCAGCAAGCCGCAAGGTGGCAGAAGGAGAAACGCGCACGTTACGAGCTCCGAGATATGCCCCGACGGCGGCTCGATGACCTTGCCGTCCGCCCCGATGGGCTTCGTGATGTCGAACACAGCGAGCATGGAGGCAACTATCATCCAGATAGAGTCCCAGCCCATGTACCGCCCCGGACACGCCCTGCTATCGTTTAGTAACTAGTATTGCACGGGACGCGCAGGCAGCGTACCGCCGACCAAAGCCGAAGATGATGTCCGCTGGGTCCCGGACGGCTGGGTTCAATCGACCGTGGAGCAAGAAGCGCTCCGGCTTGAACACCTCGGGCTCTGGATACGCGGTCTGGTAGGAGTATTCAGTAGCTGGCTGTTAACTCATAGTGCTGCGTACCTTGTCGCGGAGCAGAGCCCTATAACGCGTTGGCGTGAGTGGCGAGCAGCAATGGGGGAAATCGAGCGCACTGACCAGGCATTCACGATAATAATGGTGCCTGCTGGGATTCGATACCCCCGGTAAATATCTTCCTCTGTTACGGCATGGGGCACGCCTGAACTCCGTAAGCCTGGGGTAGTAGTTAGCAAGAAGGAACGTGTACGTACCCATGGGTGATACGGGCCACCATCTCAGTGTTTCTTTGACGACCGCAGTAACATACGGCAGCTGTTCCTCGTCCTCGAAAGCCGGCAGCTGCCCGGGGCCGACGACCGCGTCAATCTCTTGCTGAGCCTTTCTCAGGGCATCGGGATTCATTATTATGCCCCGGAGGAACATGACGAGGGTCGCGCGAGTCTGTAGTGTGCCGCAGTCCCAAGTTGAACTGGGCCTTGTAAAGCAATGGAAGAACGCACGGTGTCTGTTCCTGTCGCATATATGGTGGCGGCCACTTGTTTTATATCGACTTCTTGGGCTGCCTCACCCTTTGCGTCGTCGGGCGACATCAGTCTGCTTGCGATGAACGACGGGCGCTCGATGCCGTTGGCCTGAGAAATAAAGCGACGTGTAGAGTATATAGAGAGTACCCACCATGACGTTTTTGGAGGCAGCGAATGGCTTGTCGATCATTTCGTCGACCATCTTCTTCCATCCTAATGCCTTGCGTTGAAATTCGGCACCTGGGAACCAAGGGGGCACGTATTTCAACGAAGGGATGACATCCTGATTGGTGTGAGCTTCGTCCGCGTCGATATGAGTTCCGCGCTTACTATCAAGAATCGCCCAGGAAGCGCAGCTGCGCTCAGTACACGGAGAGCCACATGCGCGAGTTCGATGTATGGGTCGTTCTGGGGTGCAAGGTCCAGGCCGTACGCCACGGTCATCATAATTCCCCCGAGCACACTGGGAATTCCACACTGGTTTATTTGGTTGATTGCAGGAATTCGAAGCCACTGACTAGTCTAGGTGCTCAACGTAGTCATCCGGAGTGCAGAGAATGCGTCTGAGCAAGTTATGCGAGTGTTGGATTTCCAGGGCGCGGAAACGTCGCGCGGATACTGCGTTAAGCTCGTTGTGGAAAAGGCGGCGATGTGTGCGCCTACATCAGATTTAAATAAAGCGTCGAAGGGAATGTTCTGGCTCACCATGTATCACCTGCCACGACCGTGTGTAAGAAGAAGCAGAATAAAAGCCGCCCTCACCGTATCTCTGCAACGCTGGAAGAGTCGAGGGTTGGGAACGAAGGCGAGGCGAATCAACTACATACCGAACATAAAGTATCCTCCGACGAGCTGCAGCATATGCAACTGCGGTCTGGGAGTTGCAAAGTTCAATCAACAACATGTCTGCACAAAACCTCCAGACACAAACCTATCCGAATATATTGCAGAGCGCTTGTCAAGCAAGTCTTCTGCAGCCTCCAGTGAAGATAAAACGACAACGGAAGTTCCCATAGCGTCAAGATGTATCACATCGGACTCTAGAGAGATCAACGTCAGATCTCGAAGTCTTTTAGCCATGAAACACACCGTATTTCTGACTCCACTTCCAATATGTTTCCCATTCAGTATGGGATGGCATGCTAAACAGATTGCCGACAAGAGGCAGCTTCGGAGGACCAGGGGGAAGGGGCAGTGGATTCCTTGTACACCTCAAGTAAAGCATATAGAGGGCTGAAGCACCGAACAAGCCGGTGCAGACCAGTCGAAGAGTATCCGAGTCCATGGGGGTCGAGAGATCTTTTCCTCGGTCAAAACGAGGAACTTATATGATAAAAAGGCCGGCGTCGAAGCGATTAACGTGGGAGCCGAGGACAGGGCGCCAGCTGGGTGGCCGGTGATGAGCCCCAATTCGTATGGAAGACGGAGTGTTGCTGAGGCCAAAGACAGTCTTTAAGACTGCGTTGTGGCGAGACTTGCTACCCGGAAGCTGTGCTGCGGTCCGGGCGCTGAGCCTAGCCGAACCTGTTACTGTAATCTCCATATCGTGGGGCCGCTCTGTGGGGGCGCTCTGGTTCTGACATTGCTGGCCCGGGCGGAGGTCCAAGGGCGGGATCCGGGCGGACGACGTTCGGGAACCTCACATGCCAATCTCGGCATAAGGATGCGGCCGCAGGCGAAGCCGCCGGATAAGGCGCGACCGTAATTTTGGCTGAGCGACGGCAGGATAAAAGTATCTTTGAAGAACCCTCGGCGGAGTTTAGGCTTCCCAGGACACTAATATGGATATCCCGATTCTAGGCTCGATACTTGCGACTCACAGCCGGCACGTCTGCCCGCGGAGCAGACTGAGTTAAGTACTGAAGTGCTGAAGTCTGAAGGGGTTCCCGTGTTTCAAATTTCCCAGGTCCAAGCGACGCCACCGCGGATTGCACACGAATGCCAGCGGTCCGGAATGTCGGCCCGCCCACACCCACGTTCATGAAACGCGTAAACCTGTTCTTACTGCATCCGTACAATAAATCCGCATGCCATCATGGTCCTCCAATCCTCCCTCTAAATATCGGGTGACATGCTACTTCGTGATCATAAAATTCTCCAGGTACATGTTATACATGTTTCGACGTAATATCGAGCTCTAGATCGTCGAAGAAGATTGAGTTGGCAGCCTTTCTAGGCAAACGAGCGATTGTGATATCCCATCAACGGGAGCGAGTAGTTTCTGACCACATATCTCACAGAAACGGGAAGATAAAGAAATATCTTGAACATATGTGGGGAGCAGAACGCAAGCATGGATCAAATACTATTGCCATCCCTGACTACCTTCAGCGATGTTTCCAAGGAATTCGTCACGGGCAACAGTGAGCAAGGAATATTATCTGGGGCTTTGCAAGGCTAAAAGCACCCATACTCAAGCTGCTATCCTTCATTTCGATTCCGTCAATTCAACTTTGGTTGAAGTTGAATTGAACCGTGGGAATCATCGGCTAAGTTTTGATGGTTGACTGTAGGCCTGCTTCACCTTATTCTGCAGAAAACGCAGGGAGAGAAAATTGTAACGGAGTCGAGCTACTGCAGCACCATCTTCCTTTGACTTATGGCAGTCAGCTATCTGCGTATCACCTGAGCTTGTTGTGTGCATCTCTTATTTAAACTTTAGATTGAGGCCCCCACCAGTGGTATCATGATTCATGATGCGACCACTTCATGTTCCCCTTCACTTGGGTAGCGAGATACGGACTTGTCGATTCCGAGCGATTCGCTCAGGCTTGTCGAAGATCTGGCGGGTCCTGATCCATACGGAAGCGCGACCAACCGGGGACCCTTTGGTATTGATATTTTTGCTGTAGGGCGTCGCCCGGCACCATTCGATGACCTCAAAAGTACCGCAAAAATGTATCTAATAGTGTTACTGTATCGAGGTAGGAAACACGATTCGTTTGATGTTGACTGGTGTTCGGCCGCAATCGGCCAACCGGAGCCAGCCGGCGGGACCGGCGGGTTCGGCAGCGTGTGGCTGTGCCTCGTCGCTCCATTTCCTCGACCGTGAGGCTCGTCCGAGTCGCCGCCAAGTCGCCGCTCTCGCTAACGATGGCCCCCGGTGCTAATTACATGGGTGGCAAAAGGTTACAAAGTGCGGCGTGCAGCATGAGATTCTGACCGGCTCCAGGAACGCTGCGAGGGCACGCTCCAAAGACGCGACAGGACGCAGGCAGAAAACCTTCTTCAGCCGTCAACGCCTGGATATCCTTTCCAAGGGACTGGCTGGTCGAGCCCCTAGTGGCGGTAGCTCTAGTGGATATGGCCCACGTGTAACCGCCTCGGATATCGCGCTCTCGCATGCGAGACATCCGGCTACACACCCTCCAGTGGCAGAGGATCAGAACACAATTCCCACCGCCGTTGGGGAACCGGCGACGTCAATTCCCAAGATCCCCAGGAACGCGCATAAGCGCTCGAGCTCTGGAAGTATGCGGAGCTCGAAGGTCCTCGAAGCCCTTGACACGACAGAGCGTAGGATCGCTCGTTCTTCTCTTTTTGCGCTTCACGCTCATTGTTGCGTAGCTATCGCCATGCGAGCTGCGATCAGCAAGATTCTTTCAATCCCAGACCTCGCCGGCCTTTCTGCGCGACCAAATGTCCACACACCTCCGACGACAGGATCAAAACGGTCTCGTCCACTGGATTCGGATTTGGGCCATACCGTAGGGGAGGGACGAAAGCGGCAGGTGCGAAGTCCTCTTTTCATTTTTCAGCTCTCCCAATCTAAAGTGCAGAAGACCCGAAACGCGCCGTCGTGCTCTCCCTCGCAGTCGTTCGAGCACCAAGACTTCGATGAGCCTGACGCATTTCAAGCGATGGATGTCGACTATGAGACCGACGCTCATCCGTCGAATTCGATCATCAGCGACTACCAACCTGCAAGTTTCTCTATTGACTCCGACTATACCGATTTTGACTGCTTCCTCATCATCTGTTTGACAGATTTTCCTCCATAATCCACTTCAGTCAAGCCCCTCGTCTCTCGGGCTTAACGAACCGGAGGATGCGGACAACGCCCGCAAGCACAGGCCGATATCCGACATGAACTATGAACTAACAGCTTCCCGAAGCCGACCATCCTTCAATCAACTAGCTATCTCGCTTTCATCTTTCCCTGCTGTTCTCTCGCACACGTCAACTCTTACACCTTCATTCAAGCAAGAAAACCATGACCGGCGGACACCGAATGAGTTTGTGCTTCGCGATAATCTGTTCGACTACCAAGATCCGTGGAATGCCATCGGAGTGATTCTCGGGCTAGAAAAGGAGCAAGTTCATTCTGAGGAACTCGGCGACTCTTGTCTGCCTGAGCTGCTCGTCGACGACCATCCAGGTGCCCCGGACGAAGATGTTGACGAAGATGCTTCGGTACAATCTGCGCTTTTTTCTAACACATCCTCCTCGAATTACTCACGCGGATCTTCGCCTATCAACTCAACAACGCACGAAACTTTCGATCTTTTCGCTGATGACGTGCTGTCTTCCTTCCCTCTCACTCCTGCACGGTCAACGCTTCAAGCCCCATACAATGATGCCTTTACGTCAGCAATTACTGTCGATGCACGCAGGAGTCCTGACCAGCCCACCCGTCATTTCACACCAAATCGCGATGGCGCAGATGCCGATCTTGAACCGCTAACCAGTTTACTGCATTACTCAAGTAGCTCTCCTCTATCTCCTGTCGAGACCAATCCACGCTTTTCACCCGACGACTGCCACGACCGACCTGCGCGCGAGCAGACGCAAACGCCCTCCCCCGTCCACAGACTTCCGCCCAGCCTTCCGCTCCGTCCATCCGACCCGCCGCCTCTGCCAAAATTCGCGAAGTTTCCGTCTCCCCTCGAGACGAAGTGCAGGACGACACATACTTTCACTCCAACGTCGCGGCACTTCAAATTCTTGCCCCGCTTGTCTCCGAAGCTCGAACGGCCCGTGTCTCTTCAGAGCGCTAATCATATCTCGCCCCTAGGGATCGTCCAGCTCGCGGACGTCGACCAACCTCCGGCTCTGCCCCACCTTGTGAGCACACAGCGGCCCCTCGAGAACCCGCGCGTCGAATGCCGAGACATCACGGAAGTGAACGAGGCTACGTCGCACGGTCGAGCTAAGGAACAATATCTGGAAGAGTCGGAACATGGCAAGGAGGGACGTGGTACGAAAGCGCGTCAGCCGGAGAAGTTTTTTGGGGAGCTCTGTCTTTTCTCCGATGACATGGATGATCCCGAGAGCGATGATTGAGCATGTACATAGGTTGGAACGCTCCGAGTGGACTCGGAACGTTGACAAGACAAGGAAAAGAAACCGGAATGGACTTGACGTCGCATTCCAATTAGTCTAGGTGCTTTGGGCAGCTCTTTGGGCACTTTGCATGTACGTTCAGTCATAATCAAGTTTTTTTTACCACTCTCCCAACAAACAAAAATCTCATTTGATTATGGTCTGACTACGGGAGACTACTTAGTTCACAGTTCCACCTACCTAATAAGTACCCTACCTAGTACCTACCACCCTCATTAATTATGGAAACAAGGACAGGACAGCTTCATTTTCGCGCGGCCCGAAATGATAATCGCGGTTCCCTGGCTCCGGATGGGCTGGGGACCCCAGACACGCCCCAGGTGCGCGTACTGCCAGCCGGGTATGCCGAAACTCGGCTATTTAGCCGAGTCACGTGACCTGGACGCGTCGCGTCGCGTCATGCGTGACAGCCACCGTTCAACGTGTCTGCATCAATTCAGCCGAGTTTCTGCGTAGATAACATAGATTCAGTACATGGATCAATAATTCTATAGCTCAAAATCATGGTCTGTGCAATCACAGGTGGAATTCCTAAATTCCTGATGCTCAATGATGATGTGCCAAGACTCAAACTTCTGGATATAATAGGGGAAGTCAAAGCGGTCAGGCCGCAACGATTCTGGATCAATTCTGAGACCAATTCTGATGTCGAGTCTCGATGCCAGAATCGAGCGAGAATCGAGAATCGGCCAGAATCAGCCAGAATCGTGTTTCGCCTCCAGAGGCGAAACACCTCAGAATCGATCCAGAATCAATCTGAGAATCGATCCCACCCTAAACTACAGACCCGCCCTAAATTCTTATCTCCCAAGTTGTTCATAAAGTCCTTTATACTGTTTTTTCTTCTTCCTTTATATTATGAGTGATTAATTGATCATTAAGTGGAGAACAGATACCATTGAGCTCAGCCCTCCGCGGCCAGATCTCCACACAAAATCTGGAATACTCTGAACACAATTTAGCCCTGCTCCAATAAAAAGCGGTAATAACTTGCCAACTGAAGACTAAAAAGCCACTAGTCTGTACTGCAATCTACTGCAATACTTGACACTGTAAGGGCAACCACGCGGCCCGAGAAGTCAAGGGTCCTGGCGTGGGGAATCCGAAGGTTAATTGACAGGCCGTGCTACTAAGTACAAGTATAGTGCACCTGGCGTGGGGAATCCGAAGAGAAGAACGTCTGAGGATTCCCACGCCCGGAGCCGCCTAAAATACCTACTGACTAGTAGCACGTGCGCGGGGTGATCGGAGCAACCGGAGTGACGCGCATAGGTCCCGTGCACGGTCACAGGCCACGTGGTATCCG